>JBBPDJ010000014.1:4836061-4859820 GCA_037974625.1 Cucumis cinereus
AAACATCATGATCATGAATAATCCAAACACGTCTCAAACAGCAGATAACACAAGTAAACAGTAAAACAATTCATGCAAAAACCAAACAGATTTATAACCCAGATGCTCCAAGGCGAACCTCTAAATCAGGTACATAACGAACCATCTTAACACTTTATACGCCAAAAACGTAGATTCGATAGAAGCAATCCTTACCTCAAGTTACCGAGATTCTGTTGATCGAATTAGCTCCAAATGATCCTAAACACACAAGAATTCAAATTAATATTTTTTCCTTCCAACAGAAAATATTACCCAATTCCAACCATCACTAGTCACTTTCGAACTCACCAACGAACCAACAACTAGCAAAAGACAGCGGAGATAAAAAGTGACAAAAATCATTTCTCGGCTCGGCTCGACGTGGCTTGGGCAGATGGAGATCGGCTCGGGCGTGGATCTTTGTGGCCCGTACGGCTTGGGCAAGGCAGATTTAGCGCGGAGTGGCTATAGCGACAGAGATGGCGACTGCGTGCGACGCTGGAGAAGATGCCTCGTCGACGCGCGCCACGCGAAGAAGACGCGTGCGGACGTTGGCTTGCGAGGCGCGGCTGACCAGACGACTGCGCGCAGTTGACGAAGATGGAAAGGTGCGACCTTCGGCTGGAACGAATCTGAGTTGCGGCTTGCAGATTTGGCGCGCGCGGATGGAAAAGGAGATGGATCTGGCGAGCGGCTGGTAGCAGCGCGGTGGCATGGGCGGAGTCGACGCGGCTGAGGATGGAAGGAGGGCGACTGCGACGAACGGCGTGCGCGAGGAGTGGCTTCTGTCGGCTCGAGCGTGGAGGAGACCGAATGCTACTTGGCGCGCGGCTGGCGACTTGGGGTGGCTCGCTGACGGCGGCGACGGCTAGGGTTTGCAACCTTTTCTTTTTCTTTTGCAACTATGGTTTTTTCCAAGGAAGAAGATGGGATGCCAAAAACCCTAATTTGCTTAATAAAATAAGAGAGAGAAAGAAATAAAATAATATAATATATTATTTTATTTCCTTTTCCTTTTATTTTCTTCCAAAAATAAATTCCCTTCTCTTTCCTCTTTTAATCCAAATTTTCTCTCTCTTCTCATTAATTCTCTTTTCTTTTCACCAACCACAAACAAACAAACCACAACCAAAATAAAATTAAACCCCAAACTTTAAACCCAAAAAAAACTAAACATCCAAAATTATAAATTACCTTAAAAATTTGGGATGTTACAAATGGGTTTCAATTTTTTCTAAAAAAAAGTATTTATACATACAAGTTTATTTGATTTGTTATATCTTTAAAATATTTTTATTAAAATTTTTCAAGGTTGATCGGTGGCGACCGAAGGTTGGTTGGTGGTGGTCGTCGAAGTTGATTGTTAGAAGTTAGCCGGTGGAGTGACTAGAGGTGGTGGTGGTGATTGGTCGACGACGATCACCCGAGGTGGTGGTCGGATATTGACCGACGACGATCACCGGAGGTGGTGGTCGAAGATTGATCGACGACGATCACCGGAGGTGGTGTCGGAAAGTTGTTCGACGAACTTTCCAACTCTTGAAACAAATACCCCTAGGGTTGAAGAATAGTAAAAGCATGTGAGTTATTTTAATCCTAATTCTAATCCCCAACTAAAATAATCCTTGCCACAAACATAGAGTGGACTATTATAGCCTACTCCACTCCACCCCACTTCATGCCCCAAACATACTCTAAGGGGTCATTTGGGACACATGGTGGATTATTATAGTATGTGGTTAGTATAATCTGTGGGTTATAATAAACTGTGAGTTATTATAGTCTGTGTTTGGATGCAAAGTATTATAGTCTAGGTTATTATAGTTTGTGTTTGGGGTGCAGATTATCATAGTTCAAATTATAACAGTCTGTAAAATAAATATTGGTTATCTTAGATCTTGTCTGTTTTTCTGCACTATTATTTTTGTCATACATATATTTGGGTACATGAAATATCATTTTTAGAAAACATATTTCAAACTATATCTTCTATCAATTTATACAAACTAGCTTATTACTGCATGAAATGCACATGTTATAAACTTTTATAATATAATATCTTTTATAGAAATCGATATATGATTTTATTAAATCTTGTTGATTATGTTGTTCATTTAATAAATTTAATATTATATATATCTATGATATTTAGATTTTACTAGGTTTTAAAATAAAATTTTTTTATCACTTTAACTAATTTGAAAAACATCATGGTTTTTTTTAAATAGTATAATATGTTAACTTCAACATGAAATAAACTAGTATTTTAATATTGAATTCAATTATTGGAAACTATAATTTGTTTATCAAATTATATTTGAGGTATAAAAAATCATAAAGTTTTGAATTTTAATTTTTATTTGGCGGCTAAGTTTTTTCCAGCATTTTAATTTTTAAGTGCAAAAAATAATTCTAGGTCTTCGAGCCAGTTAAATTGATCAACGAAAAAAAATGAAAATTGTTATTAAACTAAAATAGAGATTTCTACACATATAGCCTAAATAAATATATTTAATTATATATATATATATTAGCATTATCTTCTAAATTTATGAAAGCATTCGTTTAAAAGAAAAGAGAAAGATATGATTTTAAAAAGATAACCTAATAATAATAATAATAATTTAGAAAAACCTCAAAAAAAATATTTTTTTAAAAAAATATTAATAAAATTACACTAAATACCTATTTGGAAGGACTTAGAAAACGATTTTTCAAAAATTCATTTTTATTTAAATATTTTTTATAAAAACTTCTTAAAACTAAATAAATAAATAAATAAATGGGTTTTAATTTTTTTTTTAAAAAGCATGTACATACAAGTTTATTGGTTTGTTATATATCTTAAAAATATTTTAATTAAAAATTTTCAAAGTTGATCGGTGGCACCCGAAGGTTGGTTAGCGGTGGTCGTCATAGTTGGTTGTCGAAAGTTTGTCGGTGAGGTCACCGAAGGAAGTTGTCGGTGATTGGCTGACGACGATCACCAGCGGTGGTCGTAAAAAATTGGTCGACTACGATCAACGAAGGTGGTGTCCGAAAGTTGGTCGCCGAATTTTCCAATTCTTAAAACAAATACCTCATAGGGTTGAAGAATAGTAAAACATGTGAATTATTTTAATCTTATCCTAATCCCTAACTAATATAAATGTTGCCACAAACATGGAGTGGACTTTTATACTCCACCCCACTCTATGGCCCAAACACACCCTAATAGATACATCAATCAATGTCTATTAGTATATATGGATGATAAGTAATAATAGTCTATCAACGTCTATTAGTAATATTTTACTAGATTTATAAATATTTTTGTTCTACTTAGTATTTTATATCTTTAAATGTCTTTTTATTAAATATTAATAATAATATAAATTAATGTTATGGGGAATGTGTAATATTTGCTGGAAGTGGAATCAGACGGCAGAGGGAGTGGGCTTGATTGATCTCATCAACTGGATCCCACCTAACCCACTATCTATCCACTTCCTTTCCTTTCCTTTCATCAACTCTCTAATCAAAGTAAATAAAATGTTTTATCATTTTTTTTATTATATAAATCATGATGTATAGAAGTTTGTTTTCTCATTTTAATTCAATTTTAAATTATTACATTTTAGATGCTAATAATGATTACCGCAATTAAAAAATTTAAAGTATTTATAAATATAATACGACATAATCTTTTTTGTCTAACTCTCATAATCTGTTAATAATAGATTATATTGTTAACGATAGACTCTATCACTAATATGTGTTTATTATCTCTGATATATTTTACTATATTTGTAATTCTATTATAATTACCCTAACTTTTTTTGATATCCAGTTGTTAGCAAGTTAATAGAATTTTATACCAAAAAGAACATATTGATATCTATTTGTGTCACCGATCATGTCGGTTGTTATTGTATATTTTTTTTTCAAAAAGGTGTCATTGTTCTTCAAATTTGGCGTGGAAGGGTTGGATTGAGTCAATTATGTAATTATATTTTTATGACATATTATATGAGAATATATAGAAATTGGAATGGGAGGCTCTAAGTTTCTATATGGTTTCTCTCACAGATTATGCCATAAAGCTTAATGATATAATTAAAAAACTATCAAAGACATAATTCACTAAACAGCTTTCTTTGGACACAATTTAAAAAGAAGATAATTGAATTGGAAAACATTCCAACACTATGGTTCAATTCATACATATATATATATTACTTTTAGCTATATTTTTTGTTGACTTCAATATAAAAATATTTTAATATTTTACTTTGGTACATCAACTTGCAAGTAAATAAGGTCATATCTATGTATTTGATTATGTGATATATGTATTCATTAATCAATTGAATTATGCTTGAATTAGCTATAATTTAAGCAATGCTTTTGACTTTGAAAGTTTATACACATATTTTATTGTTATTTGATTTTTAAAAGATATAGTTTTAGTTAACGGTGTATTCTCTTATGAAATATACTCATATTTGTGTATTACATTCTCATCACTCACCTCAGACAAATAATTAAAATATTACATAAAAAAAAATAAGAGCATGTATGAGGCTCTTTCTATGATACCAAAATATTTTGACGCTAAAACAATATAAAAAATAAAAGGCAATTCTTTTAAAGAAATATTTGATGATTGTTTAAACGTTTAAATCTTATTTTTGTCCTTAAACTTTGTATCTTGTTTTATTTTGGTCCCAAAAGTTTTAAAAATAGCTTACTTTGATCATTGTTATTAAGATTTCGTTAACTTTATAATCGAATGATGATGTGACTTCTATATTTAGATAACTAGACTCTAGATTTTATCGTATTAATTAAATTGAATCATTGTAGCAATATTATCTGCAATTTCATAAAGTTTGTTTTCAATATGGATTGTTCTTATTTTATTTTTTTAGTTTATTCCACCTTGTCAATTGATGTTAACAAGAATAGGCTCGTTCATTTTATTTTTTATTCTACCTAATGTTCTTATGATTTGATTCAAAATTTCAATTTGAAAATAAAAATAAAGAGTGAAAGCTGGAGA
Organism: Cucumis cinereus; assembly: GCA_037974625.1. NCBI lineage: Eukaryota > Viridiplantae > Streptophyta > Magnoliopsida > Cucurbitales > Cucurbitaceae > Cucumis > Cucumis cinereus. The sequence continues at coordinate 4,841,124 of JBBPDJ010000014.1, forward strand.
GGGGACATGGGAGAGTTTAGTTTTGGAGGAACAAGCTAACAAAACTAGTTTTTGAGTTTATTTGATTCAAGTATGTTGATTATGTTTCTGTATTAGTATAAAAGATTTATAGAATAAATTAATAAGATTTCTGGGTTATTTATCAATTTAATTAAAATGATGAATCTACAGCTTAATCATCCAAAGATAGAAGTCATATTATCATTTCATTAAAAAGTTAACGGAATCCTAACGATAAGGACCAAAATAAGTTTTTTTTTCACAAGTTTGAGTACTAAAACAAACATTTAAAAAATTGAAGGATTAAAATAGAACAACATACAAAGGTTATGAACCAAAATAGGATTTAAACCTTATTTAAAAAAAAAAAAAGAATACATGTCTTTTTTTGTCTCTAGATTTTGAGTCTAGTTTATATTTAGTCCCTATGTTTCAAAATATTGCACAGTTGGTCTTTAAGTTTTGAGTTTGATTTCAATTTAGTCCTTAAGTTTTAAATGTTACAATTTTATCTTGACATTTGAGTTTTGTTTTAGTTTGATTCATATATTTCAATATTTACATTTTAACCTCAATTTTTCACTAAATAATCATCAAATATTTCTTTAAACGGATTAGCATTGGTAGACTATGAATGTTTATAAGTATTTATAATTGATAGAGTCATTTTCTAAATATCTTCAACAATTTTGGTTTATATTAGTCTATGGAATTTTAAAATTTTCAATATAGCCTTTGTAGTTTAAACTTAATTTCAATTTGATTTGTGTAGTTTGACATTAATTTCGATTTCATTCCTTTAGTTTAGTGAAACTTCTCACAAGTTTCATCAAATTAATTTTGTTTTATCCCTTGAAAAATCTTACTATGTTCATCTATTTCATACTCTAGCACTAAACACGATTAATAACGAAACACAAACCCTCAACTACAAAATAGTTAGAAGTGGGAGTGTTCAAATGATCCAACAATCCGAACTATCCAACTCAAACGATAAGTGTTAGATTGGGTTGAATTATTCTTTTTTTTTTTAATGTTTTTTTAGTTGGATTGGGTCCGGATTACACTTTTAAAAATTTGGATCGACTCAATTCAATCCAAATTTCTAATACTATTAAAAGTAGGTATATTATAAATTATAAATCTTATTATAACTCACACATATATATTGTTATGATTTTTTTTTTTTTTTGTTTATGATTGATACCGATTTTTATATTTAACATTTGAGTTTTATGAAAAAATAATTATTTGTATTTGTTGTTTAAACAAATTTTATTATTTTAAGTTCATAAAAAAGAAAAAAAAATGGATAACCTAATCCAACCTAACCTGAATTTTGAGGGTTAGGCTAGAGATCCTATTCGGATGATTTGGGCAACCCAACCTACCCGAATGTTTTGGTTGCTCCAAAAGATCCCAATCCAACTCAACCCAAACTCATATACATACTACCACAATGAAAAAAAAAAGTCGCTCTTATTGTAAAATTAACTTTGAAGTTTGACTAAAATTTAAGGACAACTTAAACTTTGTAAATCATTGAAGAAAAATGAAGGGCATGTTTGAATCTATTAGAGAAAAAAATTACCCTTTTTTTCTAAAATAAAATCGAAATTATTTCAAGTTTGAAAAATTATATCCTCGAAGTACTTATTTATTTTCATATATTTTAGTCTATTAAACTCATTCATTTACTTCTCTTTTTATTAAATTTAATATGTTCCTTCATATACAAAAAAAAAGGGAAAGGGAGCACGTGTCCCCTCACATCGTGTCGTTATACATTTGTATATTGTGTTTATTAAATATAAAATGTATGTATATATCTATCATAAACTAACCTTGGCAAAAGCAAATGTTTTTTCTTTTTATTTTTATAAATTAACCATTTGCTTTAAATATATTTATATATATATATATACACACATGCATACATTTGTAATGGGTTAAAACTTAATTTCAATTTTATTTTTAGGACAAGTTTATATACAAATAATTTTGAAATTTTAAGTTAGTTTGATTTTTAGTTTTTAAAAATTAAAAGATATAAACTTCATTTTCACATATAATTTTTTTGTTTTGTTATTTACTTTACTAATATATTTTAAAATTACATTCAATTTAGTACAAGTTTAGTCCCTAATTTTAAAATTATAACTAATATATATAAACTTTTGATTTTCACTTTAATAAGTCCTTAAATTTATCTCCTAGACATATAAACTTTCTAATTTAGAATTTTAAAATATCAAAATATAAAAATATTTATAAATTAATTGTCGTATTAGACAAAAGAATTATTTATGTTTGTAATTAAATCTTAAAATTTCAAATTTGTAACTAATAATTACATTATTTTTTAGGAAAAAAAAGTATTAGACACCAAAATTGAGATACCATTAATCTATTATGCCTTTCAAAGTTCAAGAACTATATTCAACACAAATTTAGAATTTAATGAACTAAAATTTTAAATTTATATAAAGTTGTGCCCATAACATGAAATTATAGATCGACCACTATTCGCATGCTAGCTAGTTATGTTCGATTTAACAATATTATACGATTTGGATATCATATCGATGCATAGAATCAATTATTAGCATTTAATCAATTTTGTTAGTCATTAATTTGAGGTACTAAACATAAGATTTATTGAAAGTAGGAAGACTGAAATGGAACAATTTAAAGTATAGGGAGTAAAATTGAACAAAAATAAAAGTTTGGTGACCAAAATGACATTTTTAACGTGTTCTTTTCGTAGTTGAACAAGAATTGAAGTGGCATGAGATGAGTATTAAGGTAGAAAAGCATAATGTATTTAAATTATAGATGTGATTACTGAATAAATAGAGTCTAAGATGGAGATTAATATATATATATATATATATATATATAGTCAACCATTTCATTCTCACATATTTTAGTAATATGGAAATGAAGAAATTAAAAAAAAGTAATAAATTAATGAAATAAGAAAAGAGTTTTATGATAATTTGTTGAGTTGAATAATATTTGAGGTTATTGAAAATGGTTGGTGTTAGATTCTGTAATGTAGACAAGGCCAGGTACTTGACAGAACAACTGATTCCTCTCCTTCTGTGATTTAATTAATATTTGTTTTCCATAATAATAATAATAATAATAATAATAATAATAATAAAAACCATAAAAATTGTTGTTTTTTAATGAAAATTTTGAGCATAGATTCTGTATTCTTGTTTTTCTTTTGTTATCTGCCCTCTATTTTGATGTAAAATTAAAATATATTTAGATTTAAATGGACATAATTAGAAATAAGTAAGCATACATGAATTCTTAATCTCACCTAAATGGGGGTTTTGGTTAGATTAGATTCTTTCTAGATTTTTCAATTTAAATATTTTATTTTTTTTAAAAAAAAAAAAAAAGAGAAAAGAAAATCCTATTGATTCTTGTGAATTTAATTTAAGATTTGAGGAATTTTACACACCCATCATTAATGAATCTAAACTTTTTTTTGGAGAAGAGGGAAGAGAGTGTTTTTGAAGGTGTACTAAATGTTCCATCCTTTGGTCCACACACCATTCTCTCTCTCCAAAACTCTCAAATTAACACAAAAAGGCTCATTTTGTACTATATGCATCTCAAATTCAAATTCCAACCTTTCTATAAAACATTTTTTTTTTTTAATATTAAAACAAAAAACAAACACTCTAAATATTACAAGATTCACTTCCTTGCTTCATATTCCCACTCCTCACACTTCAAATGTGATGAAAAATAGTGAGAGAAAGAGAGAGACTTGGGATTCTTAAGCTTCAAAATTTCTTTCTTTTTCTTTTTTTTTTTTTTTTTAATGGCTTCCTCAAAAAAACTATGGAGAGAAAGAAAAAAAAAATAAAAAACCCTCAAAATGGTTCTCACCCTCAATTTGATAGCAAAAACATCTTGGCAAATGGGATTTTTTTTAATGGGCTATTTAGCAAATGTAAGAGCGAGAGGGGGGCAAAATGAAAAGAAAAAAAAAAATAGTAACTGCCATAGCTGGAAAAAGCTGGAAAACCTACTCCTGAATGAAGTTCTTCACAATCTTTACGCTTGGTTCCACCACCTGTGTCTCCCATATTTCTGACCGTTTCTCCGCCGCTTCCGACGCTAGCACCGCCATGACCGCCGCCGTGGCGTCCACTCTCTTCAGGTCCCACCCAGCCCTTCTGAGCCGTCCGATCTTCCACAACTGCCTTTTCGTCAGCTCCCACGTGTTCTCTTTTATTTTCCTTACTGCCTCTTCATATGCACTCGCCCGCAGCGGATCCCCCTCTCTGTAATCCCTCCCTCTCGGGTGATGCCGCCGGAAAAACTCCTCGAATTCGGGAACTCCAATGGCTTTCCTCAGCCCCACTCGTGTCTCCGAATCGGCCATTTCCGGGTCATAAAACTCCGCCAACTCCTCAACCATCCCACCATCCAACATCTCATCCACCCGCTTCGACAAATACCGTTTCAACACCGGAAACGACACGTCCACCCACAGAAAGCAGCACCGGTACCGAAACTCCGCCGACACCCAATTCCTAGACCCACAGAAAACGTCTTGGGTAGCATCAAAATCGGCGGCCACAAGAGCGTGGATGAAGGAGTTGGAGCCGCCAACAACCAGTGGAAGGTTACCTCGGGAGATGACTCCGGAGATGACGGCGGAGGCATGGGAGCGGAAAGCGGCAGGAGAAACCTCGCCGGCAAGAGGGTCGAAATCGCCAAGGAGATGATGAGGAACGGCGCGACGATGGGAGAGGGGGAGCTTGTTAGTGGTGATGTCGAGGCCTCTGTAGAGCTGCATTTTGTCGGAATTGATGATCTCGGAAGGGAAGCGAGCGGCGAGGTCGATGGAAAGGGAAGACTTGCCGGAGCCGGTGGCGCCAAGGAGGAGGAGAAGGGAATCGGAGGGGGCAGAGGAGAGGATAAGAGGGCATCGGGGGCGGCGGAAAAGAGGAGAAGAGTGGGAGAAAGGGAGGGAAAGTGTCATAGAATGTGAATGATGAGGATGATGATGATGATGATGGGGTAATGTTTATTGATGTGAAGAGACATATACGGAACGGAGGAATATCAGTCCTTTTTCTTTACGTACGACGACGGTTACCGGAAAAAAAAAAAGAAAAGAAAAGAAAAAGAAAAAACAGAGCCACGACGAAGGTGGAGCAGAGCAAAGGACTCACTTTCTAATTTTTATATATATAATCTCTCTCTATAACTTTATGTCTCTAATATACCTCTCTCAACCTTCAAATTTCTCAAATTATTTTTTTCAAAACTTTCAACCTTTTATAAGAAATACTTGCAATACTGGTGAAATATTATTGTTTTAATTAATTTTTTTTTTTTATAAAATCATATTATTATTCATATTATTTTAAAAAATGAATCTTCTACAAACAACCAATTTTCAATGCTAGTTATAAATCTCAAATAACAAAACACACCTAAAGAAGCATTTGTTACGCAGGTTTGGAAAAGAATGTTAAGCTTGCAATTAGGCTGGGAGGTTTAGGTAGCACTGTGTTTGGAGTGCAGGTTGCATCAGGCTTGGAAAGTTTAGGAATGAAGTATAATTTTTAAATCATAAGTTTGTGAAATATTCTTTTACTTTTAGTCATTGATTAGATTTTAAATTATTTTAAATATAGTTAAATTTAAAATAAACTAAAAAATTTCTAAGAATATTTGTTGTTAATCAAACTATATTCGAGGTATATGCAATATATAGTTACATTGTCCACTATGTTAACAATATATTTGATTTGTAATTCAGATTACAATAGATAGGTGATCGATTTTCATCTAGAAAAATAGAAGAAAATAAACAAAAGTTTCTAAACCGAAAAAAACATTAATTTTCAACAAAGAAGAGAACATAGATAATTAAAAGAATAATCTAATAATATTAATAATGCTAAAAAAGAGAAAAAAAAGATAGAAGAATGAGAAAGTGTTTTTTAAAAATATTATTGTGATTAAACTAAGAGCTTAATTAAAATTTCTTAGAATAAAAAAATGTTTTACAAAATTTCATTTTTATTTAAACACTTTTGAGTAAAATTTCTTAAAATAAAAACACATATAAAAACACAAATCTGTTTGACAACTATTTTTTTTAAAGTACTTTTATATACAAGTTTTGTTTGGTTTGTTATATACTAAAAATGTTTTTCTTAATATTTTCAATGTTAACTATTGGCAACCGGAGGTTTACCGGCAGAGTCATTGGAGTTGGTGGCCTGAAGTTCACTGGTGGAGTTGCTAGAAATGGCGGTTGGAGGTTGACTGGCAATTGTAACCGACGTCGTGTCCAAAACATGGCCGACAAACTTTATAACTTAGATTAGAAAAAAAGAAAAAAAAAATGAAAGGTAACCCATGGGTATGAATAGTGTTTACTATTCAAACTCATGAAAATGTGGGTAGGAAGCGAAGACTTTAAAGCACTCATACCAAACAAGGGTCGAGCTTAGGATGCTTAACCCAACCAATCTCAACCCTTAAAACAAACACCCCCTAAAAGTTAATAAAACTATAAGAGACGTTTGACAACCAACATGTAATTGAGATGGATGAGCAAAAAGAAAACATCCACCGTTTGAGTGCACCAACAATTGAAACAATTTATTATCTTGTTATTTGTGTTATCACACATTTCTCACCTCGTTATTAGTGTTAAGTTATATTTATCACCTCGTCATTCGCATCTACTCTCATAATTAGTCTCTCCTATAGTAATTACCAACTCAATCCCCAAAAATAACTACAACCATACACCCTCTAAAGACTATACTATACTATTCTGTTAATTTAAAGAAAATTTAAAACATTGTTTAGATACGTCATATAATATTTAATTTGAAAAAATACGAAAGATGATTGGTTATTGGAAAAATACCATAAAATTATGAGAATATGGAGATGATAACTTCCTATTTTTCTCAACTTCTCGCTCGACGATTCTCTCAATTTCTCAAATTTCTTACTAATAAACATAGAATAAAAATCCTGTAATTTAGGTTTAAAGAAAAGCCGTAATTTGAGATATAAGAAAAAACAACTGTACATTTTTTAAAAAAAATAAAAAGACAGAGAAAAAATAATTGAACCTAAGACAAAACTTAGGCCAGTGTCCGAAGAAATGACATATATCTACAACAAAGCTATAAAATAGAAATCCAAAAGTTCATTATTATGAATGTATTAAAAAAAAGCTGGATTCTCTAACATAACCTAGATATCAAAGATTTAAGAAAACAAATATCACATTTTATTCTAAAAATAAAATAATCTTATTAAAAATCTTTATTTTCATAAATCAAATCCAGACAAAATATATGCCCAAAATATAAAAGACATCTAACAATTTTTAAAACATTTGTTCATTATTTACACTTTTTGCAAAAAAGAAAAGAAAAATCAAATCGTTCGTCAAGTAGAACAAATTTTGAACATGATCAAACAAAATTTAGAACGGTTATTATCTTCTTCATCCATATTTAACTTTTTCATAATTTTTTTTAAAAAATAATCTTCCAAACTCTCTCATTTTTAATATGAATTCAAAATAAACGTGGTAAAGAAGTAAAAAAATGTAGAGCTTACCAACTCTCTCTTTCTTTCTTTGCTTTTCAATATGAATTCAAAATAAATGCAGTAAAGAAGTAAAAAAAATGTAGAGAGATGGAAATAATATTGAAAAGTGAAAACAAAGAAAGAGTAGTACCATAAAAGCGTAGGAAGTGAAGGTCGGGAGAAGAATCATTAACAGTCGAAAAGTGGAGGAGAATTGAAAGGTAAAAGAGAAAAGAGAATGATATGAAAATCCTAGGATTTGAAAATTAGGAACTCCATTGATGAACACCTAATAACAAATTCTAAAACTTCCAAATCAATTTGACAAAAATTCAAGATAATGAATTTGATCAGGATTACCCTTTGATCGAAGACCAAGAGATAAGAAGAACTAGTTCCTCACTCCAAGTTCGAACACTTCACAAGCAAAATGATCAAACTTACCTGGATGTTCTTGGCTTGCAAATCTAAATCAAGAATTGCAAAAGATGGTGTTATCTACCAAAAAATTTTCATTCATAGAAAGCCCTAAAACTTCAAATATCAAAAACTCCTTAAAACAACCTAAAGACAAGACTTAAATAACCTCCCAATAAAACTTTAATTCATTGTGAAAAGACAAAATTAACCCTATTTAAATGTTATTAAAAATGACAAAATTGAAAAATATTAAAATTACATCATAATTATTAAATAAAATCTAATTAATAATTTGATGCTTGGTCGGTTCATATCATCATCTCATTCTTTTGAAGGATTCGTCCTCGAATCCAAAATACACCTAAGGAAGCGTTTGTTACGCAGGTTTGGAATATTATGTTAAGCTTGCAATTAGACTGAGAGGTTTAGGTAGCATTGTGTTTGGAGTGCAGGTTGCCTAAATTTAAAAAAACTATGTATGTAGTGCAGGCTTGATGTCCGGAATGAAGTACAATTTTTAAATCTTAAGTTTGTGAAATGTTTTTTTTTATATTTAATCATTAATTAGATTTTAAATTATTTAAAATTTGTCTCATCTTAATAATTTTAATATATTTAAATTTAAAATAAACTAAAAAATTTATATAGATATATATATAAATTTTGAAATAGAGATTTGCCTATAATTATAATTTGATTTGGTTTATTGTTTATTGATTTGATACTTTTGATTTTAGTAGGTTTTGAATTAAAATTTCATATACTATTGCCACTTAGTTGAGGTGCTCATCAATTAGGATTTGACTTGGGTTTAAATAAAAAAAGGATTGACCAGATAAATGACAAATTTTAATGTTTACTTTGGACAAATAACAAAAAAAAAAAGTTATAATTATAAATATGGAAAAAACGGGAAAAAAAATTACATGTATGAAATTGTTAAAAATGCCACTACTTCTAATCCCTAATTTCCCACCACCGTCCATAATTTCCATCTTCTTCTTCTCTCTTCAATATGATCAAACTCCCTGATCACGTCGGACGACAGACTACTCGAACACCATCATACTTCTCATCGAAGCTCCAATCAAACTTATCACTATCACGCTGCAAACCCAATAATTTGCTACCTCAATCAGCCACCGGTTATTCTACCTCAAAGTCGTTGTCGATGTGCACTTTTTGCAAAAGTAAGCTATTTCTTTGCTCTCAAGCTTTGTGTTTGATCTAATGGAAACAAATTATTGCTTTTCAACTTTCTGCCAGTACGCGTTTCTTCACTTTTAACAGGTGCTTTGGTTTCGTGGATCTTTTTTATCTCCCTAAGAGCACTTCAAGAATATTTAACAAAGAACTTTGTTAATTCACTCAAGTTTCACAGCTTCATCACAGGTATGGGAATCACAATCTCCCTAAAAAATTTCTTTTTCACAACCCAGATCAGTGTTGCAGGTACATTGCTTTACACAAGTTTAAATTCAAAACTGTAGTTGTAAATTAAAGTTATGATATAGTGTATAAATGATACAAATTAAAATTTTAATAAATCTATAATATATTAACAAATATCAAGAATCTTGAATATGGACAAATCGTTTCTACTTTATAGGAAATATTAATTGTAACATAATAATATCTAATAAACCCAATAATTTTTTTATGTTGATTTATCTTATTAATTTAAAGAATTACTAAGGTTATGAAAAAAGAGAAGAATGAAGGGAGATCAAAGGTCAGTGAACGATTACGGACTCCCAGAATAACTGGTGCAAAGAGAACACCAAACAAAGAACCCATATTCCTGATAATTGATGACGAGGTATGTCTCTAACTTCTTTCTAGACTAATGACTAACATACAACAACTAATGCCTATCACAACAATCATATACAGAAAGTTAAATCCTTGCAATTAAAGAAATAACTTTTTTATAAATGTTCCGCACTCATATGCATGCCTCAAATTTTGTAAACAACTAACATGTGACCATGTGTACATTAGAAATCAGAAGATTTAATGGTGGGAGGACCGTTAGGTAAGCGTGTTAGTCCAAAGAACAATAAAAAGAGGACATGATGAAGCAACAAAAGAAGACAACATGGTTCAGAAAAAACCTAGAATAAAAAACAAGGTATGTGTCTTGGTTTGGTAGTATTTTTAATCAATATAAACTCATTATTAACTAAATGAACATATCTAGGTTATGAAAAGAACATTAGTGAGAAAACAGATGGACTTGGAAAATATTGAAGAAGTACATGATGAGGTAAACCAAGATAATGAAAAGGTATAATATGTACCTTTTATTATTGCTATTAATAAATTATATTGTATTTGATATATTTTTAAGAAATTAAATCTAATAAGTACTGCTAATGGATAGAAGAATATTGAATGTGAAGATGAGACGACACAACAAAAAGAACATCGTGAAGAAGAAGAAGAGGAACAAAAGGACAATGAAGAAGATACATAAAAAAAGAAAGAAACGACGACCATGGGTGAAGAACCTTCAAACAACGATATAACAACAAAAGAAAAAAACAAGGGAAAGAAGGTACATCCATAACTTGAAAAGGCTATAAGAGATTCTTATGAATATGATTTTAATTGTGGAAATTAACAAATCATAGGAAAAAAGCGTAAACTAGAAGAATGGAGAAAGCACCTATGAAACATGACAAAAATGAGGTATCTGTGTTGAAAGAAAATATTTAAATTACAGTGTTTTTGTTCTGTTCGACTGCATAGCATTTGTTTTGATGGAATGAAATGTATCACCATTGTTTAGCTTAACATTTGATTTAATTGAATTAAGTTACAGTGTATTCTAAACATATGATGAATCAAATTGGGGTATTTGATAGAATGAAATGTTGCAACATTGTTTGGATTCTAGTGACTTTGCTAGTTGCGTTTGGTGTTCAGTCTAAATCTGTAGCTATGTCTGAAGAAGTACTCTCTAAAATAAAATATATTTGTACTGTATATATGACTGCATACCATATACTTATACGATACGTCTACGTATCGTATCAGTATAACTTATGATTGATTTCACCAAATATTAGAACTGTGTTTATCTAATGTCTTCTACAAGGAGGAACGAACCATTGAAAATAAACTTGCAAACTAAAAGAACAATAATAAAAAGTTAAGGAAAACCTGGGGAAGAACTGACCAATAAGTTTCGAGAAAGCATTTTTGGACATTTGCTAGATTTCTCAATTACAAAGCAGTCCTTCCAGCTTCTACTACACCTGATCCAACGAATGTGTAAATCTAAATCTGGAGAACAATTAAATTTCTTGATACGGGTTTAAAGTTCGGATAAAGAGAGTTTGTGTTAATAACAGAACTAAATTTGGAGAAATTTCGAAGGTCAATACGGATGAAATTAAAGGGGAAGGTCATTTGAAAAAAGTGTCGTTTGAAAGTTTGAAAATCGCTTACAAGGCAGTACCTAAATATAATGTTTAATGTCAGCACTGGTGGGACTGACAGTGACAAACTTAAGATGGCGAAGCTATACTTCATTGAAAGCTTCTTAATAAACAAGAGAACCTATACATAGAGGGGAAAAATATTCTGATGGTTGATGATGAGCTGCGACAGCTATCAATGGGGAGGGGTTGCGTTCGACTTGCACATTGAATTCATGAACCGAGCAGTCAATAGTAAAAGGCAGACTGATATTTCAATAGGAGGATTCATATTCCCAATACTAACGTGGGCATACAAGATAACCCCAACATTGAGTCATCCACCAAACTTTTTTGCAATGAAGGTCTTTAACTGTTAGATTTTATATCCTAAAACTCATAGATAGAAAATGTAATCCGTTGACCATTATCAATAAAAAGTTATTATTTCAATTTTAATAAATAGTTATTGATTATTTTTGTCTAATTAATCCAAATCAAATAAACTAACTTCCTAAGTTGTTTTATGAGTTTTGAATTGAATGTGGAGACATAGGGTTCAGTGTTCGAGATACAGCTTAAAGGGTCTATAGTATAAAGATAAAATTGTGTAACTTATCCTGGAAACACTATAGATACGGTCCACTTTGTATTTGATACAAACACAATAATCCAAAGTGTTCGTGTAGGCGACACGTGTGTAAGGGTATCCTATGCAATGAGTTTGCATAAGACTGGACCACGAAATAGTAACCACTTGATGTAATCCCGTTGACTAAGTAGGTTTCTATTTCAAATAGGATGACCTAGGCAACTTAGTCATAATCCTGAGTGTATTGTTGTAACACCTCGAAATTTCAACCTTAACCCGAGGTCGTTACTTAAACAAAAACTCATAATCTTTACAAAATATAGCGGAAGAATTTTTCAATAATAACAACATCAACACAGTGGAAGCCTTTGTCAATATAGTCCCCAAACACATGGTCACTAGTCCTTCCTGCCCGTCACCGATTTTGTCATACTTACCTAAAAAATAAACATGAAAATGGTTAGTACAAAAAAATACTCAGTAAGGAACCCACTACTGAGCCCACTAGGTTAACTGTTAAATTTCTATTAAATTTTACTCTACGACACACAGTTAAATGGTTTGGTAGAAACACCCATACAGTTCAATGCCAGAGTCACCCTAGCAAACCTGTGGGACCACATGTAAAAGCAGTTATCGTCCTACATATTGAGTACAACATGACTAATAGATAAAGTTAACAGCTACCATAGTCCCAAAACATGTAATCTTAGTCCAAAACGTTCATAAGCACACATATGAAGTTTAATTCAAAAAATGAGAACCACAAACATCTCACACCTTTATCATGTTTTACGGTTTTTCCATAACAAACCATAAAAACATATCGCCACACAACCTCATTGGTTTTTCTGTAACAATCTGTCCTCACATATCATAAGATAGTCATTCAGTTCATCTCAACACAGATAACCCATCACCAACAGCTAACTCGAGAGTTAGTCCATTCGGTTAACTCAACCCATAACCATCACCAGCAGTTAATTAAACCGTTTAGTTAACTCACCACATAATCACTACTAATAGTTAACTAATCCATTCAGTTAACTACTCACATAACTATCAGTAACAGACAGTTCAACACAAACATGTCATCGAGTCCACTATGTGACAATTAACTCTCTCTATTAGCTTGTACTATACGACACACAGTCAAATGGTTTGGTAGGAACGCCCATACAGCCCAATGCTAGAGTCGTCCTAGCAAATCTGTGCCACATGCAAAAGCAATCATGTCGGAACAATACGCCACACATGCTTGTTAACCTGACCTGGTCACAATAATACGCCACACAGGCTTGTTAGACCACATGCAAAAGCAATCATGTCGGAACAATACGCCACACAGGCTTGTTAATCCGACGCGGTCGGAACAATACTCCACACAGGCTTGTTAACCCGACCCTCGTGACATACACCACACAAGTTTGTCAATCCGTCCCACAAACAAGTACACAAAGTTAATAGGTAGAGTTAACAGACACCATAATCCAATAGAGACCACAATCAAATAGTAAAGCAGTCACAAACATAACTCCATTCCACGTGATACAGTTAATCTGCTTTACAGATTCCATATAGTATGAAAGAGCATGCATAAACACCACACAGTTTATCATACAAAGATCCAATAATCATACCACAATATAACCTAAGAATCCAGCCATCACATAACCAACATCCCAACCATGACATAAAGTGTTATATATAAGGTGTCCCATAACATCCTTAAAACATAACCACAATAAACAGATCAATGACAGTAGACATTGCACAAGACATGCATATTTACTTGTTTGTGGGACGGGTTGACAACTCTGTGTGGCGTATTGTTCCGACCGGATCGGGTTAACAAACCTGTGTGGCGTATTGTTCCGACATGATTGCTTTTGCATGTGGTCTAACAAGCCTATATGGCGTATTGTTCTGACCGGGTCGGGTTAACAAGTTTGTGTGGCGTATTGTTTCGACATGATTGCTTTTGCATGTGGTCCCACAGGTTTGCTAGGACGACCTTGGCATTGGGCTGTATGAGCATTCCTACCAAACCATTTGACTGTGTGTCGTATAGTACAGGTTAATAGAGAGAGTTAATGGTCACCTAGTGACTCGATGATATGCTTGTGTTGAACTGTCTGTTACCGATGGTTATGTGAGTAGTTAACTGAATGGATTAGTTAACTATTAGTAGTGATTATGTGGTGAGTTAACTAAACGGTTTAGTTAACTGCTGGTGATGGTTATGGGTTGAGTTAACCGAATGAACTAACTTCCGAGTTAGCTGTTGGTGATGGATTGTCTATGTTGAGATGAGCTGAATGACTATGTGATGATCTGTTAGAACAGATTGTTACAGAAAAACCAATGAGGTTGTGTGGCGATATGTCTTTATGATTTGTTATGGGAAAAACTGTAAAACATGATAAAGGTGTGAGATGTTTGTGGTTCTCATTTTTTAATTAAACTTCATATGTGTGCTTATGAACGTTTTGGATTAAGATTACATGTTTTGAGACTATGGTAGCTGTTAAATTTATATATTAGTCATGTTGTATTCGGTATGTAGGACGATAGCTGCTTTTGCATGTGGACCCACAAGTTTGCTAGGGTGACTCTGGCATTGGACTGTATGGGCGTTTCTACCAAACCATTTAACTGTGTGTCGTAGAGTACAGTTTGGTAGAAAGTTAACAGTTAACCTAGTGGGCCCAATAGTGGGTTCCTTACTAAGTATTTTTTTGTACTCACCATTTTCATGTTTATTTTTTAGGTAAGTATGAGAAAATCGACGACGGACATGAAGGACCAGTGACCATGTGTTTGGGGACTATATTGACAAAGGCTTATGCTGTGTTGATGTTGTTATTATTGAAAAATTCTTCTGTTATATTTTGTAAAGATTATGAGTTTTTGTTTAAGTAACGACCTCGGGTTAAGGTTGAAATTTTGGGGCGTTACAATTATGAACTCCTGTTCATGAGGGATTGTACTTTAATTTTTGTATGGGTGAGAGTGGCCAAGATTTTTGACTCAATAAGCCTACCATTTTGGAGAGAAGACCGAGTGGAAAGCTGGAAACATAATCACACAAGATGGAATTCACTCCTCCTCGACTTTAGGGTAAGTAGATGAGTGTTCCCTTAATTGGTGTCTTCATAACTTGAACAAGGGTTGTACGCTCTCTATGGCACGAATGAGATTTCTGCTTATTTGTTGGACCATAAGCAGGTTGTTCATTAGAGAAGGATTCGTATTTATGGACTAAGAAGTAACCCAAGGGTAAAATGGTAATTTGACCTAAGTGGGGTTACGAACACTTGTAAGGACTAGCTTGCTGTTATTGGTCTACATTCGTGGACACAGAAGTATATTTATAGTGAGAAGAGTTCAGTTGTGAGTCTTTAATGGAGTGTAGACACAGTTAACGAATATTGATTAATGTGGTTAATGAGTTTAGCTAATTAATCTCATACCGTTGTAGCTTTTGATTTGTAGGTCCATGAGGTCCCCTTCCTAGCTCGTAAAGGATAATGAGGTTGATATATCTTAGATATAATTTGAAATGTTCATATTGACTTAGGGAATTAATATAATGTATGGTGATACATTATAATATTAAGTTTATATTTTAATTAAAATTTATAATATAATTTTTTTTGGATGTGATTCAAACTTAATTAACGAGAGAAATCAATATTTGAATGAGTTCAAATATTGATTTAATGTGAATTAGATTCATATGTATATTAAAACTATAGATAAAATATGATTACATTAAAACTATAGGTTATGAGAGAATGTTATATTTGAATATTATTCAAATCTGAATTAAATTAAATATAAGATATTTAATTTAGTAATTAATTAATTGAAGAATTAATTAATTAATTAATAATTAAATTAATTAAATTAAAACTATAGGTTATGTGAGAGATATTCATTTAAATAAGATTTAAATGAAATATTAATTAAATATAATTTAATTAATTAGTTACTTAATTTAATTTAATCTAATTTAAATTAAATTAAATTAAAAACTCCCTAACGAGTGAGTTATTATTGGATAACGTGGGATAATCCCACATAATCCAAATTTCTCTCTAACTTCCTCTTCTTCAAGGAAGAGCAGTATGACTGAATTTTGAACGCTTACGTCTTAGTTGTAGAAGGTCTGTAGAAAAAGAATTCTCTTGCTCTCTTAATTTTTTTAAATTTCAAAAAGGTTCCCACAAGCAAAATCTCCATAACTCAGAAAGGAAAGGATCAAATTAGTTGTGGCTTGCAAATTTGCTGTTTTTTAGACATAGAGACTACAACGAGAGTAAACTTTCTTTCTCGCAATTTTATTAGAAAAGTATGTTTAGCCTTTCAATTTTACAGTAATTTGTTTTCTGTTTTGCCAATGTATTGGTATTTTATTTTTCAAATTAATATGAGAATGCTCCTGTAAAAATTTTCCGCTGTGAAGGGCTCTTATCCCTTAACCAACAAAGTGCAAAGAATTGTAAACTGGGCTGCAGACACATATCCAAAGTGGAAAGACCTCAAACAAAACGTTTTTGATTCACAAATGGTATGAAATTTTTTTGAATTAGGGTAGTCGAGAATGCTGACGACATAACATACGAGGACTCCGAGGTACCCCTAATAGAATTTAAAGCGATCTCACGTCCTCTCCAACCTTGCCATAGATTACATTTACACCATGATGCATTTTCATACAATTAATAATATTAGAAAGATGACAAGAAACTTTGTCATTCATCTTAAAAGACGACTTCATACACTCAATAACAATCCAAGATGTTGCTTTCTTGTGATCATCTTTCACAATGTCCACAACACACTGGTGGGTATTTGTAAATTACGAACTATCCAAATACCATTCTTCTTAAAAATTGAAGCACACAAATACCAAGTACATGACAAGTCCTTACACCGAATATCAAAAGATATATGATTCGACCTAACCGTAGTAATGTCAAAACTATTATTAACATCAAACAAATAATAGTTTTTTTTTTCAATACAGATTTTACTTCTAAACATTGATCTTACCTCAATGGAAATTTCATCCTAAGACGATTCAAATGCATCAAAATCAATTATTTCAATATTAGGATGTGAATGCTGGGAGGAATGCTGAGATCTGGATATCTCAGTGTTAAAAGATGCTTTAATTCAGAAGTTTGCACTGACACTGAATCAACAACTACAAATAAATCATTATCGGGGAATTTCGATAAAACCAACATAAGCGAAGAAACAACATGGTCTTCAACGATCTGAATGAAGTTTGAATTGATGCAACCATTCCAGTAAACCGTCAAGTGAGACACCAAGAAATTATAAGACGAAAAAGGTTTACCTTGAATACAACCAACAAATTGTTGAAAAGAAGATGCCAATGGAACATAAATCTCGACAACACGGTAACCGTAATATTTTGAAGTTTCAATCCATCTATTGTAAGAAATAGTTTTCACTCGTTGTAAAGTCATAGCAAAAACGTATTTGTTAATTCCTCCAAGCAAACATTTTTAGACATATTGGATTAATAGAACGCAAAGTGTAACAATATATTCCTAAACCAATTAAAAATAAATTAAGTTAGATATTACTTAATAATATACAGATAAAAATGGATAAATTCGAGTTGATCCTATATAATTCCTCCAAGCAAACGTTTTTAGATATATTGGTTCAATAAACATAAAGATAGAATGTAACAAGATATTCCTAAAACAATAAAAATGTATTAAATACTATTAGATATTAATTAATAATAAGCAATAAAACATAAAACTAATAAAATGTATTAGAGATTAATTAAATATAGATTATAAAACTAATACATATATTAAAGATTTATTAAAGATATATGTATGTATGTATGTATGTATGTATGTATTGTATATCTGTGTGTATGTGTGTGTGTATGTGTGCGTGTGTGTGTATGTGTATGTGTGTATATATTATATATATGTATATATGTGTGTATTTGTGTATATATATATGTATATATTATATATATTTGTGTGTGTGCGTGCGTGCGTGTTGTGTGTGTGTGTGTGTGCGCGCGTGCGTGTGTGGGTGTGTGTGTGTGTGTGTGCTTGCGTGTGTGGGTGTGTGTGTGTGGGTGCGTGCGTGTGTACGTACGTGCGTTTGTGTGTGTGTGCGTACGTGCGTTTGTGTGTGTGTGCGCGTTTGTGTGTGTGTTTCAAATCTAACTAAATCTAAACTGGTATGAGATCTAGTGTGTGTGTGTGTGCGTGCGTGCATGTGTTGTGCGTGCGTGCGTGTGTTTAAAATCTAACTAAATATAAATTGGTATGCGATCAAGTTTGTGTGTGTGTGTCTCTCTCTGTGTGTGTGCGTGCGTGTGTATGTGTTTAAAATCTAACTAAATCTAAACTGGTATGAGATCTAAAATTGATTCCAATATTAAAAAAGAAGAGAAAAATATGCTAGAATCTCGATTTTATCTCCCTTATCGATTATCTTAAACTCTCTTTCGAACTCACAGAAATACATTATATTTCACGGATTCGGCACACTTATCCAATCACTTAAATTAATTAACATATAACTAATAAATATTAAAGGTTAATTAAATGGTTATTTATAAAACTAATAAATATATTAAAGATTAAATATATATATA
>JBBPDJ010000014.1:4859920-4871703 GCA_037974625.1 Cucumis cinereus
AATCTTCCTCTCTCCTCTCTCAATTATCTTTTAACCAAAAATAATTAAATATATATACTCATATATATATTTAATTTTTTAACCAAAATAAGTAACATCCCAAAAAAATTAGATCTCAAAATAAATCCAACTTTTTTTTTTAAGATAATTAACCTAAAATTATCTTAAATTTTTGGGATGTTACAGTTATCAACAACTACATTAGATCGGTTTCATCTTTTTCTTGTCATGACATAGTTTATCGAAATCTCATTATTATCCTCATTGTTTTATCTTCTTCAATATTCTTGTACGGATTCAAATTTTGGATTTCTTCCGAATCATCCATATCTTTAATCGAGTTATTGATTCCATTTCTTTTGCGATGATTTTTATCTTTGGAACCTACTGGTCTACCACACTTTTGGCATGCTTCACATTCATTAATAACAACTTGTTGTGTTGAGATATCAATTTTTTATGGGATATTTGTAGCTGATATATGTGACTTAGTTAATTTTTTTTTTTTTTTTGCATCTACGCATTCGGTAACAAATTAGTTGTATTTTGCAAATGAATTATTTTCTCCACTGCAAGTTCACATTGGTCTGTACGAGGATCTAAATGAGTCAATAATGATACATTCCATGTAACTTTTTTTTTCAACTTCTTAATTCTTCACCCCAATGTTGGAAAATTTGTCTCATTAAAATGACAATCAACAAATCGTGTACTAAATATATCACTCGTTAGAGGTTCAAAATATTTAATAATTGATGGAAAATCAAATCCAACATATATCTGTAGCCTCGTTTGAGGACCCATTTTACTGCGTTGTGGTGGAGCTTTTGAAACATATACTGCACACCGAAGAATTCTCAATTGAGAAATATTTGACTCATGGCCATATGCGAATTGTAATGGTGAGTACTTGTGATAAATTGCTGGCCTAATATGCATAAGTGACACAACATGCGAAATAGCATGTCCCCATTCAAATGTAGGAAGCTTAGCTCTCATAAACAATGGTATAGCAATTAATTGCAGAAGGTTTTTTTAAATGATTCTGTTAAACCATTTTGTGTATAAACATGAGCTACAAGATATTCAACACTTATCCCAATTGACATACAATAATTATCAAATGTTTGGGATGTAAATTCACCAGCATTATCAACTCGAATGTACTTAATTGTATAATTTAAGTAATTGTGCTCTTAACTTAATTATTTAAGCAAGTAATCTTGCAAATGCAAGATTTCGACTTGATAATAAGCAAACGTGTGACAATCTGTTGGATGCGTCTATTAAGATCATGAAGTACTTAAATGGTCCACTTTGTCAGTTAATAGGTCCACATATATCACCATGAATTCGTTCTAAGAATGTTGGTGATTCAATTTCCACTTTAGTTGGTGATGGTCTAACTATTAATTTACCTTGAGAGCAATCATCACATAGTAGTTCATTAAATTGAAGAATCTTCTGGTTCTTTAATGGGTGTCCATTGAAATTCTCAATAATTGTTCTCATCATTATAGACCCCGCATGACCTAATCTATCATGCCAAATAACAATATGTTTCATTATAGACCCATGATTCATGAATTTCAGGTTCATTGTTGCATATGTTTCAATTAGTCATATATGAGTATAATATAATCCTGAAGATAAAACAGGCAACTTTTCTAATATACGTTTTTCATTTGAGACAGTAGAGATAATATAAAGATATTCTATCTTATTTTTTCTATCAGTCTCAATATGATAACCATTACAACGTATATCTTTAAAACTCAGTAGATTTCTCTTTGATTTACTAGAGAACAATACATTATCAATTGTGAATTTGTTCCTCTACGAAAAATAATATTTACTTTTTAAAATCGTTCAATTAGGTTTGTAGAACTTGATATTGTATTGACTCTTGCTTCCAACATTGTCAGTTTAGAAAAATATTTTCTACTTGTCAGTATTGTGTGCGTAGTTGCACTGTCCACCAGACATATATCTTCATTGCCTGCTTTTGAGTTATTCAACATAAGAACATTATCCATGCTTCTTCATTAAATAAAATAATTACAATGAGAAAAACAAAACATAAAATATACATATAAAAATGAGAGATAAAAAAATATTAATTATTATAGAATCATTAAAAAAAAAAAAAACACTTGCTATTTTATCAAATATGCCAATTTTCTCTTTCGAAGATTAAAAAATCTACCACATCCAAATTTGTCATATTGGATGGGCCAAATATATTAGTAATCTGATATGCAAAATAATCTTCCAAATTTTTCTCTTTTTCTTATGGATTTTTTTCTTTTACGATCATCATTTCATGTGGTTCTTCAGAAATTTTGATAATTATAACGACCAACCACGAAAAATAATTATTTTTTCCTTTACTGCAGTCACTACCTTGATTATAATTGTTAAATTCACAACATTCACTTCAGGGAATAAGATTGGTCCAATTAGTCAAAATTCGTAAATTTTCACTCCACTATTATTAAAATTTACAGCATTCACTTCAGAAAAATTTGGTTCGTTAGTTGACTGATATCCATGACTTTTTTAATCAATAACTCGTTATTTCATTTATCCATGTGAAAACATCAAATAAGTACATAATGTTTTTCAAAATATTTCTCTTGATATCGCTACTGCAGGAGCATATCCAAAATGCAGAAAAATTCCTCTATAGCATATTGATTTACAATTTTGGAGCCTAAAGTGCATCCATTTATAATGAGCTTTCGGAAGAATAATTGCTTTCTGATGAACATATTTTTATGGCATCTTGGTATATTTCAGTATCAAGAATTCATGATAAATAATTATTACTATTGGTATAAAATACTATAAATTGTAATTTTGTAATATTTTTCAAGATAACATTATTGTAATTATATTGAAAACTGTACTAAACATGTATAATAATAGTTATTAATTATAATGAGTAGGAAAAAACCAACATACCTTTAGGACCTACCTTTAACGGAAAAAATGACAAGAGCTCGTGCTGATAACGTGTTGTAAAAATGAGGTAAATGAGAACACGAATATCAAGAAAATATAATATTAAAATAAATAAATAAAAATGGGAAATTATCAAAAATAAAAAAATTTACAAAATATTTACATTTTATAGAAAAATCAAGTGTAATTCATTTTTGTTTTTAGTGACTTTTTTCCATAAAGTGTAAATAATTTTTTTTTCTATATTTGAAAAAACCCCAAAAAAACAAGAAAACAAGAAAACATAAAATTCTCAATTTCCTCCACTTTTTTCCAAATTTCATGGAATTTTCACCAATCTTTCTTCTACTACAAAAACCACGAAATCTCACTATTTATAAAACTTGCGACAAGTAGGATGTGGCTAATATGATATTAATTTTATACAAAATTGTGACACATGAGATAACATATATAAAGACATATGGTCCTTGATTTGATGGGCATCTATATATTCTAAATATTTATAATACTATCAAATTTAGTGAAGATTTCTTGAGTCTTAAATATAATGTACCTATTAAAAGATTATTTGAAATTGTATATGTGTGTGTCTATATTTTATTTTAGTTGAATAGGTAATGCTTTTACAAGTTGGACTATATTTAAATATATTATTTTGATTATGTACTATAAATTAGTTGTTACTTAAATAATTAAATAATTTGTGACAAAATGATATATTTAAATCTTTAATATTAGTTCAATGAAAGATGGGTGTTCTTCACTCCTCAAGTCTATATTATTTTCATCTTTTATAGAATGAGCATTTGGTCGTTGATAACAATATATTTCACCAAAATGAGCATAACTCAATTAGCATAATAGTCATACTACTAACCTCAGGTCAGACACTCGATTTATCTACCTCATACATTAATTTAATATCTTTATAAAAAAATAAAAACTAATATATTTAAATTTCTCAATCAATAATATCCGAAGTTAAAATGTGTTGTGTATAATCAAATTGTGTCTCTTGGATGAAACTTAATGCTCCAGAAAAATTAGAATAGGAGGGGTTATAGAATATTTAAACTTCTAATATCTTTGTTTAAAAGTACTGTCTTAATTAAGTTGAACTACATTCAGATTGTGAAGATATACTGTCTCCAATTAGGTTGTGTATAAGTTTTAGCATATTGTAATAGAAGCATATATAATATATCCAACTATCTATATTCTTGACAGAATATAGCAGTATATTATAATTCTATTCAATATAATTCTATTTATTATGAACACCCATACTTTTTCATTCAAAGGTAACTTGGGTCTATTTGCTTCACCCGATTCTATTTTATATTTAGAGATTCACTGAGAATTCAAAGACTATGTGTTTGGTAGACAACAAATCCCGATTCTGTTTTTTGAAAACTGTTTTCGAATTTTGTGATCCAAACAGTTTAAATTCTAAAAACAACATTAATATGTCTTCATATTACCCAGAATCAGAATTTCAAAATTTAAAATGTAGAATTATATTAAATAAATATAAAAGTATTTAGAAATTAAATATAACAAGTTAATGTTATAAACTCAATTCAATTTTATTTTTTTAACTTAAAATATGTATTATGTAATTATTATAAGTTATATATTAAGTTTCTTCCCTAGGTTTGGATAAAGTTAAATATCAGTCCATATGGTTTTAAAATTTTGAATTTAGTTCACATAGTTTGAGACAACTTTACATGATTTGCTAAATCCTGTTAAATAGTCGCTACCATAGGAACTATTTATGATCAGTTCCAAACCATAGAGGTAAAATAATATTAATAATATGAAACGTAATTTTTTTTAACTTCTTCCGAACTGTAGACAAAAGTTCCAATTTATTCTATACATTATATGATATTATAAATAATAATTCTACAACTTTTTTAACAAACCACGTTCATAAACAAATTACTATTAGTTTATTGTAAACTAATATTTAGTGGGTAACTACAACTAGTTTGCAATTGTTTAAATGAGAATTCAATTTCTGAATTTTACTATCAAACATATATCTGAAAATATGAAATACAACTCTGTTTTCATTTAATCCATTGTTTTTAAAATTCTGTTTTTAGATTCTCTGTTAAAACAGACCCAGATCCCAAAAACCCTTTTAATTTGTAAGTTGGGTTTTTAGTGCCTTTGAAACCCCTATCTAAAGCAGTTGATTAGTCTCATTTTTCTCTCTTCATCTTCTACGAGATGATGTCCAAAAAGAAAAGGGTAAAAAAGAGATTACCTTCTATGGTAAAATTCACAGAAATATGCATGCACACCATCATTATGATATCAACAAAATAATCCAACTTCACTTTCATCAACTTTTGTCTCAATTTCACACATAAAAAGGTCAAGAAAGCAATAATGTTCAACCCCTCTTTTCTCTTCAAACTTTGATTAGATCGTTTAGTTGAAAAAGGGCATTATGTAATGATGAGAAAAGTTATACTTCTTTTGAAGAAAAGAACTAACTTTGAATATGCACCAAATATTTGGACAAATATTGATATATATATGCACTTTTAGGGTTGTATCAACTAAAATCTCAAGGTTTAGTTTGATATCCATTTTTTTTGTCATTAAAATTAAGTCTATAAATACGACATCCACCTCCATTTCTTATTTTGATATTGCTTTCACCCATGTTTCCAAAAAAATAAATAAATAAATAAATAAATAAAAAATAAAAAACCAAGTGAAAATTTGAACACTAAAAAAAAGTAGATTCTAAAATCTTGTTTTTGTTTTTCGAATTTGACTAAGAATGCAACTCTTTTACTTGAAATTGATACAAGCCATGACAAGAAGATGAAAAGAAACATGCATAACTTTTCAAAAAAACCAAAAACAAAAAATTGGGACCTAAACTAATGATTGAATCAATTTAAACTTTGGACCTTGATCATATTTCCCATTTAAACCCTTTTTTAGATATCAATCAACCAATATCAAGTGAAACTTATTATTTGAATCAAATTGAAATTGCTCCTTAACTTTCATGGGTGATGAAATTTAGACTTGTCGTCATTACAATTACCATTGAAAAACATTCATGCATTGATTTCTAAACGTGTGTAGCTTCTTCAAATATTAATTAGATTTACAAAATGAACGATTAGAGTTTGCTTGAACATTAAAAAGAAATTCACACCGAAGAATCAAAATTAATCAATTTATATGAAAGATGAGAAGTTTAGTACTACTTGATACAATTATAAGCTTTACATTCGGTTTTTCCAAACGGAAGGTAATAGGTGTAAATTCATATACTTACAAAAGTTTAGAAATTTGAATTGTACCTCTCTTAAAATTTAGGGATATAAATTAATAGTTTCTTTTGGAGTCCACTCATGGATTAGCAAAAGTAAGTTAAAAAAAATGAGAGAATTAATTTTCTTCTCATTCATAAACTATGCATTTTCCAACTCCTTACATAATTGAGTTCTTCACAATTGAACAAAAGCAATCTTTCTAAGATCACCTATTTGCATTTATATGTATCTTTATGACAATTTTTTCATTTCATTTCACATGTAGTATAAAAAAAGAAACACATTAATTCTCTTAATAATTATCCAAAAAAATTGGAGATTCCTAGTGTTAAATTGTTTGCATTTGAAAACTTAGCTCAACTGACATTTGTATGTACTAAAAATCAAAAATTCTGAGTTCAAATCTTCAACCCAATTTGTGTTTTAAAAAATTCTCTTCATTCCTATCTTATAATTAACATTCCCATACCTTATAAATAACATACATTATGGATTAGATTTAATTATACAGTTTGGTGCTTGAAGTTGTTACAAACATCTTATAATTAATCTCTTAATAGTTTTTGAATTTATATCCAATGCTTCACGTTTTTATTAATTAAGTTTTCTTCGCATCAAAATATAATTTAGCAATTATTGAAAATTTAACATATTTATAAATATTATAGGTTTTATTTTTCTTATTGTTGATTATCATATAAAAGAAATAAAAACTTTCATGGAAATAATCATATGAATATAATTTGCATTACGTATTCTAAGAAAAACAATCATCACGAATTGACCTAGCGATAAAAAACGGTTGGCACGCGTCCTTTTCTCAATATTGATCACATGGGTTGGCCTAGGCGCATTTAGGTGACTTCCTTTTCTTACTTAAAAATTTGACCAATCATTATTTGTTTTTCCAATCTCCTCACAAAATCTAACGATCTACTCATAAAATCTAACACAATATTTTGAAAAAAAATAAGTGAAAACAAATCGTTTGAATGTCTTAGATCCATTATTTGACACTCTGAATGACCAAACACGAGATCTCGCCGATATTACCTTATTAAAATTCTTCTACCTTTGGATATAGCTAACACCATGTTAGTGAACCACAAAAATCTTCGTTTCTTATTTCTTTACTATTTACATTACTCACTCTCATCAATTGTTGATTTCATAACACAAATGAAGTTGGCTTTTCAAATAAGAGGAAAAAATAACTAAATTTAAAATTTAATAAAATTCATTAAGAAAAATCTTAAAATTTCATCAATCAAAATACAAATAGAAAGAAAAAAAGATCAAAAGGTAGCCCTGTAGTATATAGGATATATATTATGAAGTTGGAAAATTAAGTTAAATGGAGAAACTTTTTATAAGTATGAAAATGGTTTTAGATGACAACTTCAGCTCTCTTTCAAAGATCTGGCCTCCATTCTCTGAATTATGAGTTTAAGATCCTCTTTGTGGGCTCCCTTTAAGATTTGGTGACTTTTTTTTCTTTAATTTCTTTTATATATATATAAGAATGGTGGCCATTTCTAGTTGAATATGAAAGTTTGCCAACTAATAATCACCATTGATGTGAATGGGTAGGTTTGAATATCAGATTGATGAAGGATGTTATTGATCTAATTTTTTCAGGCATGGAATTTTTCTCAAGAAATAAGTCAAAGGACATTGGTTTAGCATGTGAGAGTTATTACATTTTTGTTTAACTTCCAAATTTTTTATTTTTAAGGATCTAAACTACTAGATAATATAGAGTTTCATATCTCAAGATGGTGCGTCTTATTTGTTCATAATTCTTGGGTCAAATCCGATTTTTTGTTTTTTTTTTCTAAACCGAATGCCCCTTTTGCTTCATGGAGTTTAATACCGTATTAAATAATACTAGGTTTCATCTCAAAGATAATTGATAATGAGACGAGTAGCTCATCGATCTTATTATCATTGTGAAGTCTCCTGATTTCTTCAATGTAGGATTCTCAACATATAAACTTATCAAATCATCAACAGTAACTTTGATATGTTAAAAAAAAAAATTGCTAATATATGACCATACAAGAATGTCCCAATGGGTCATTCCAAAAACAAGTGAGTCGTAAATTTGACAAAATATGAAGATCAACTCACAAAATGGATCAAATGATTAAGAACCATGGAGGTCAATGAATAGGGTTGGACAGGGAAGTCTAAAGAGTACATGAACATCAACTCTTAGTGCCTTTTGAAGGTTGACTCTTGAGGTTAGCCATGATGGACAAGATATCCTTAAGTGTTTAAATACAACTTTGTAGCTTGGACTCATCGATTCATAGCAGTCAAGTTGAATTGACGATAGTCAAAGTAGTTATCTGATAGATTAATTAACTAAATGTCCTTTGCAAAATCAATTTTCTATATAATAAAGGGGGCGCCAGACATTTGCGGTAAACTAAAAACACTATGAATTGTCTATTCTCTATCTCTTTTTAAACTGTTACTAATTTGATCGTTGGAGAGTGTTGGTAGCCAAGCACCACATCATGCAAGGTGTTTTTGTTGTACAGGTCAATTGTTTGATTCCTCTCAAACATTAGAAATTCACAATTAGACCAAATTTATGTATCAACTTGTGACATCCTCTATGAAGAAAATTTTCATTTAGTACTTTACCCAAAATTGTTC
The DNA here is from genome assembly GCA_037974625.1 of Cucumis cinereus. Taxonomy (NCBI): domain Eukaryota; kingdom Viridiplantae; phylum Streptophyta; class Magnoliopsida; order Cucurbitales; family Cucurbitaceae; genus Cucumis; species Cucumis cinereus. Next base: position 4,868,860 of record JBBPDJ010000014.1, read on the forward strand.
ATTCTTGCAAAATGAGTATCAAAATGAACAAGAAAATCCAAGCTATTGATAAAAAATATTCTGATAAGGAACAACATCTAAGATGAGTTTCTATTTGAAACGAAGAGAGGAATATCCTCCATATTGTTAAGACTAGTAAGAAACTAGTGGAATTGTAAGAGCAAGTTCAATTGATGAGCAAGGGCATTTTGAGGCTTAAGCTTGTCCCGTTTAGAATCTAGGAATATTTTGATAGATAGATGATAGTAAGCAGCCTACGAATGAATAGTTTAGATTGTTAAGGTTAGGAAGAACGATGAGAAGTTTAGCGATCGCATCAAAACTTTTGAGAAACTTACTTAGTCTACGGAGTTAAGCTTCAGGATAAGCATTGTTCTAAATTTTGGGGTGTGATAACTTGTAGAAATACAAGTTATAATAACCTTTTATTTAGAAAAAAGGAGAATAATTGAGAGAAAACGAAAATAATATGCGATGAATTCGAAGGAAAATATATAATATGCGATCTAAGAGTTATAAAAAACAAAATGTCTGGTTATTGTGATATTTTCATGTTTTAAACACAAAATAATGTGAATATAAGAAGAACGCGGAATAAAGCAGCGTCAGGCGATCAAAGCGGGCTCAAATCAACCAACCATGCGACGAAAAAGACATCATGCGATGCGAATCGCTACAAGACAATCTAGTTGGTGAAGATGTCAGCGTAAATGTCAAACGACATTCAAAATGATGCAAGGGAAGAAGTGGAACGATGTAATGATGCAGGAAAATTTAATGTCAAATTCAGACTCCATGACTGTCGCATGCCTTCAACGTTTTTAAATAGACATCATGAGCTTCAATTCAATCACGGATCTTCAAAGTTTAGAATATCTTCTTAAAGCTTTGTCAATTCCGCCATTGCCATCTTTTTTCCTTTCTCATCTCATTAAACTTTAGGTGAGAGCTTAAAGCTTTGTAATATTAGAAATGGAGTCCAAAGTTACCATTTTTCTAACCTTAGAACAGACAACAATGGAGTCAAATAGTGTATGAGATTGTATTCTACGACTTGACACAATTATATTTTTTTTCCATTTTAATTGTATTTGTATTATGAATTTGATGGCCGAGAGACCTAAAGTTTTTATTATTAATGCAATTACATTTCATTATCTTTCTCAAATCTCTTTACGTATTCATCTCTAAGCCTTCTATAATATGATTGAAATGAAATTGGAAAATATTTTCTTTGAAAAGTATTGATGGATGAAGTACTCATTTTGTTTTAAAAGAGATATCTTCAACGCTTAATTCTATTAGAGAGAATGAATTAAGTATTGGTAATTAACTACTCGAAAGAGCAAGTAACTAAGACCTCATTAACCAAGCGAAGAAATGATTCTAGAAATAAAACCAGTTCTGCAATTTGAACCTTATCATGCATATCAGAAATGCGAATATATGTGACATTTAGGCGTGAAGAGGTTCCTTGCCTTAAATAAACATTGGAGCACAATTATAGCATCCAAGTTTACTCAGATAAAAATCTTATGTTCTAACTTCAACATTTATATCTTGCAAGGCGAATACATGGGACGAAAGTATGAGAGGTTGCTCGCCTTAATTCGAAGTTAAAAATGAAATTTACATCGCCTTAAAGGAATCTTACCACTTCTTAAATCTTGCGTTATCTGATACAATTATTTTCCTTCACTTATTCTCATTTCTGCAGTAAGTTAAATTTAGTTCAACATCATTCATATGCACTCACTGCCTGTGTAACATCCCAAATTTTTTTAGGTAATTTGAAATTTTATTTATCAATTATCTTATAGTATGTTGGTCGATTTTAATTTGGGATGTTTGTTTTGGTTTTCAAATTTTGGTTAATTGTTGGGTAGTTATTGGTTATGGTTTTGTTTGTTTGTGGTTGGTGAGAAGAAAAGAGAATTTAATGAGGAGAGAGGGAAAGAAATTTATCGAGGAGAGAGGAAAGTGAGGGGATTTGGAAAAAGGAAAAGGAAAAGATAATAATAATAATATTATTATTACTAATATCTAATTTAAAGCACATGGGGAAGTGTGTAATTCATCTTCTTCCCCAAGGTAAATTTTTCTCCTCTCATTGAAGGAAAAAAAACCTTAGCCGCCCCTCTCATCTCGCCGCCGTGTACATCGTCGTGCCACCCATCTCCGTTCGACGAGCCGAGGAAGCCATCAGCCGCGCCTCCCGGATCCGCTCTACGCCACCGTGATTTCTCCATCTCAGCCAAGCCAGCGCCTCCACTAGCCGCATCGCCCAATTCCGAGTCGGATTCCACCCGCGCGTCGCGCTGAATCCCCACTCACACGCACCAGATCCGCGAGCCACGTCCCGTCCGCGCGCCAGTTCTCAAGCCGAGCCGCTTGCGACGTCCAGACCTGCAAGCTAGCCGAGCCAAGCCATGAGCTGTGAGCCGAGCCGAGCCATTTTCTCGGGCCTTCTACCACTTTCTATCACCTTTTTCGCTGTTGTCGTTGGTGTGTTTGGTAAGGTTTAGGAAGAATTATGTTTGGGTTTTAGGTTACCCAATCAAATTTTTATTTGAAGAGTTTCCTCAGATTAATTCGGTTTTTTTCTTTATTGTTTGAAAGTTCAGATTGAAGTTTCAATCGAGGTTATTTGTGGTGTGACCGTTTTGACTTTTCCACTTTTGGTGAGTTTGGAAGTAGCCATTGAAGGGTTAGGATTAATATTTCTTTTGGGAAGAAAGTATTAATTAAAGTTCTTGTGTGTTTAGGATCAATTGGAGGCTAGTTCGATTAAGGGAATCTCTGTAATTTGAGGTAAGGAATACTTCTACCGAATCCACGCCTTTG
>JBBPDJ010000014.1:4871803-4904834 GCA_037974625.1 Cucumis cinereus
CTATTACTCAGAGGATAGGAGAGGCTCCAACTGGAGGTGTCTACAATTAGGAGATTTGTAGATTTCAGAGACTGCACGTAAAAGTAAGTTTTTTTTCTCTGTAAATTCATCTAAAAGCATGTTTAGCCTTAGTAAAAAATTTTCCAATGTATGGTATTTTAAATTTTTCCAAAATAAAATTGAGATGATTCTGAATTTCTTCCGCTGTGATTGGTTTTTATCCCATCACCCTGATAGGCCTATTGATATCGTGAGCAATCAATATAGGATGTTCAAGTTTCCTACCTTTTTTGTAGGTGTTATGCGCTGACACTGGATTATTAACCATCGCTGGATTATTAGTGTTCAGGTTGTTTTGTTGATCTCTCATGTGGTCAAACTGATCAATTAAATTTCTGATTCTCTTGCCACGGTTCCTTTTATTTTTCTATCGAAATATGCATTCAATCTCAGGGTCAAATACGAGAGTGGTTGTTGGGCCTTCACTCATATATTGTTTGAAAAACTTTTCAGCTAAGCTTCAATACTCCTTCAATTAAACCTGCAAAAGAACATTGAAATTCACTTAGTAAGTAAACAAAAACCCTCGACAACGACGCCAATAACTTGTTGAGTTGAGTATGCAACGATAATTTGATAAAATTGCGATGGAATAAGTATGTGTTACAAGTTTTCCTAACCTAGTCCAAGTATAAACTAAATTAGGTACCTGGTAAGTTTAGGGTCAAATACAGGGACTTTTGTTATCTACACTAGTGAGTTCATCATTGTTCTTTTGGATAAGTAAATTAATAAAAATAAGAATTAAGTTAAAATAATCATTACACTACCTATGCTAACTAATCTACCCAGTTGGTATGTGGTGAATGAAAAGGCGTTATCTAACCTCAAAGCAATATAGATGTCGTGTTAAGGAAACTACGTGGTAGACAGGGTTAAGAAGCTATGCTAATATGTTTATAAATATGATTATATTCATGCACTCAGTACTAATTAAGACAGGCAACCTTTGGGTGACTTGATGCTACAAATATTCTATTTCAAGATATAAATGATTGCACTAACAATTCAATAAGTTATTTTCTTTTTTGGGATTCTCTTTCGTCTGTATATGTGTGTATCTCTCACCTTTTCTGATCTCTGAATGAGATATTGAAATGCTTCCAACACACACCGTCCACTATGCACGTTCCATATTTTTTGGCACCTATTTCTACACGTAGTGAGTCTTGGACACATTTCAGAAGTTTTGCATCACATAGAATCTTTGGCGCATACTCTGCTTCGCGATGGATTGTGGTGTACTCTCAACGCCTCTTTGAATGCTCAACTATGCTTCGAGAAATAAATTTTCCTCAGAATTACTTCTAGTTCAGGCGTTGAGAGATCTTCAAGTCATTTGATCCATCTTTAAATACAATCTTGCGATGAACAACACCAAGAGACCAAAGTATCCAAATAATACAGTTTTGTAAACATTGAACGCATAACGGGCACAAAGTATAAATTTCAAGTATAAATGATGTGTTTTCTATGTGTTTCTCAACATAATCTTAAAACTTTGGCGTCCAATAACACGTATTTCTACACGCTATCAGTATTTAAGGAAAAGTCAACGTTAAAAGTGTTTATCTTGAAGCTTGAAAGATCAAATTAAAACAAAACCAAACCTCACATACAAAATTATGATATTTTGAAATCTAAAATCTAAATTAAAATCAAACTCAAAATTAAAATTACTAAAAGTATAAGATTTTGAAACCAATGGACCAAATGGAAACAAAACCTAAACTGAAGGACTAAAAAGTTTCCTTTCCCTAAATTAAAAAACATATATTTTGAAAAAGAATTTGGTGGTTTGGCTTGAACCAAACCACTCATTTCCAGCCGCTCTCCTTCCTTTGACCATAGGTTTAGATTTGGAACAAGCTACCTAAATCCAAACCCCTCCAAACAAACGTTCAAATTTAGGGGTGACAAGCAAAATAGCAAATTTTAAAGAGTCATTTGAGAAGTTTCAATAGTAAAAATAGCAAATTGAATTTTATAAATAAAAAATATTAATTAATAAAATATAAAATACCCTAAAATCCCCACGATAATAATTAGTGAATGACGAAAATAATCCTTAACCCAAAATCAAACTAATCCAGGAATATAGAAAAATAATTCAAAAAGAATAATAAATTATACAAATTTAATTAATTATTAACTAGATTTGATTTACTTTTTTTTATCCATCTACTAAATCAAATAGAGCTACCAAAAAAAGAAAAAAAAAACTAACAAATATATACAAATTTACTTATTTTCTTCCCCAATAAATGTAGCTATACCTTCTTCTCTAATCTACCAAAGCAAATACACCGCACAAAATATAGCTTAACTAAATATATTTAGTTTATTCCACAATCTACCAAATTCCACCATCTACCAAATTCGATACTACCACACAAAATATATTATAACTAAAACAAATTTAGTTTATTAAACGAACTTAATTTACTTCTATAATCTTTCGATCCTTTTACAAGAAATACACTATACCTGAAACATTCACAAACCATGAGGAAAATAAACTTTATGACAAACAAATGTCTAACCAAATCACAGGATTTAAGCTTCACAATTGAAAACTTTTAAGATATTCGTAACTACAAACATAAAAAAGAAAATCCAACAATGAATGAAAATAGTTTCAGTTATGGTATTGAAATTCCAAATTGTAGATTGCAAATTTGGGTTAAGGATTTGAACTCGGTATGTGTTTTTTATTCAAATAATCTTTAAAACTTATGTGCACATTCATCTCGACCATAACCATGATTTCACCTCAATTTTAAATACAGTTTCATTTAAGCTCAACTTTCATAAGTAGAAGAATTCTACCATGAGAATGAAAGATAAATACAATTAATGAAAGTTAATAAATAAAAAAAAAGATTTTTCTAAAATTCTCAAGAGATTGAAACTACCTTTATATTATTAGCTAATTAACTTCATGTGCATTAGCTCAACTCAAAACAAAAAAATAAATGATAATTGCTTACTTGTAGGGAATGTTTTTTTATTCTTTAAAACATATTCTTAGCAGTAACTTTAACTCTTAGAAATATTGAGACGATGAAAATGCATCGAGCATAAAACTTAATCTGGCATAAATCTTAAGATCTCATGTTCTTTAAAAATCTACAATATTTCATCCAAACAATTCTCTGCCTTCTTGTAATTTTTGTCAATTAGCTTTACAGAGACGTCCACGGTGGCCACCTACCTAAGACTTAATTTCCTACAAGTTTCCTTCACACCCAAAGGGTCATGGTTGTTCCGTGAGATTAGTCGATGTATGCGTAAGTTGGCTCGAACACTGACGGATATCAAAAGAAAAAATTTAGCTTTGCAGTGACGATCGACATGATGAAATTTTTAAAGATTTAGATGATCAAAATCTGCAAACAAAACAAAAAAATATATAATAAAAGGCAATGTATATAATTAAGTAAACTAAAAAGATATATTAAAATATAAAATTCAAATGAGAAAAATTAGGAAGAAAAATAACGGTTACGGCAGTTTTGAAATTCATTAAGTAGAAATTAGGAATATAAAAAGGTCCCATCACTGCCAAAAATCTTATTATTTTTTAATTTTCTATTATCTCCCTAAAATTTGTTCCGGTGTGGTGGCCTAAGTCCATAGCAACCGATAAACCCCTCTCTGACGAGCCCCTTCTTCCTCCAACTTCTAACATTAATAGCTCCACCATCACCCACAACCGGAAATTGCCAACACATCATGCAAAAATAGACGCAGAAATGTTTTATAAAAGAAAAAAAAAGAGGCTCTTTTTGTATTAGGAACCGTATTTCAACCATAAGTTTCACTACTATTACATATTAGTACTGTTTTATAACATTTATCATTAAAAGAAATCGTGTCGCCAACGTGTGTGTGTATTGTATCTGTCCCATATCTGTGATTCTTTATTATAGCAGCACTGTAAGTTCATTCCACATATCATCGATTGTTCTAATTCTTGAAACTTCATCCCCATTGTGAATTTCCAATCAAAACAATAATCCCAACAAATTAAACCGTATCAGTAATAACTATAATTCCCAATGTTATGGTTTTCAGTACAAGTTAGGCTTTTTTTTTTATGGGTCAGCCAGCAGCTGCAGCATCATCATTTTCACTTCCAACACCTTTGATCATCAACCCTTTTTTTTTTCTTTTTAAAGTTCGACATTGCTAGCTCAAGCCACAGCATCACTTGATGCAACACTACCGTTCGATGTTTCATGCTCATCGATTCGATTTCTTAATCTACCACCGAAATCCAAGTTGTAGACATGCCCCATTTTCGCGCGCTTCGTTTCTAGGTATTTCTTGTTGTCCTTTGTAATAGGTGTTATCAGGGGAACTCTACCTGAGACTTCTAAGCCATACCCCTTTAGGCCTTTGTACTTTGTCGGGTTGTTTGTCATTAGCTTCATTGTTCTCACCCCAAGATCCCTTAGAATCTGCACGAAACAAAGGGAGATTAGATTTTGTTATAAATGCCAAAAAGAATGTTCTCATGTGATTTAATAAAAAGTTGTTTCGTCTTCAGGTTAAATCCATATTGTTTCGTCTTCAGGTTAAATCCATATGTACCTGTGCACCAATGCCATATTCGCGAGAATCCACAGGCAATCCTAGATCCTCATTGGCTTCAACAGTATCTCGCCCAGCATCTTGCAAGTTATATGCACGAAGTTTGTGGCCCAAACCTATGCCTCGTCCTTCATGACCACGAAGATAAACCAAGACACCCCTGCCTTCTGCCTCAATCATCTGCATCGCTAGCGCAAGCTGGTTTCCGCAGTCGCATCTAGCTGATCCAAAAATATCTCCAGTGAGGCATTCTGAGTGTACCCTCACCAGAATATCTTGTCCATCACCTATATCACCCTGCCAAAAGCAAGTAGTCCGTAAATTTGTAATCAAGTCTTGATCTCGTTATGACACTGAAATTTCATCTAAGAGCACGCCATCATGTTCAGTACTCGGCAGAATATAGGAACTAAAAGGTAAACCTCTCAAGAGAAATTCAAATAAACTAACTTTTCAGATTGGAGCAGGCTCATCAGGTAACACTATCAAAAGCGTTTAAATATAGTTGCACCAGTAATAGCAAATGCTTTTACAAAGCTTTGCACTATGAAACAAAAGTAGTTAGTTACCTTAACCATTGCAATATGCTCAATTCCATCTAAAATAGATCGGTAGCAATATGCCTGAAATGGTCCCCATTTAGTCGGCATGCGAGCAGCATCTCCGGCACATTCAACTAATCTATCTCTCTTCCTCCTATACCTGTCAATACCTTCATTTGTTAGAACTAAAACATGGGAACGAGAAATGAAATATATGAATAAGAATACAACATATTGTTTTGTTGTAAAGCTGAAACGAAGTTGTAGTCATTATACAACCAAGAAACTTGTTTCATATGAAGGGTATTTCAAGATATAGATGAAAAATTAAATGTATGAAGAGCTAACACAATCAAAACTTTAGCAAGAAAGATATCCACTTACCTGACTAAATCAGCAATGGAAATGATTTTTATGTTTTCACGTTTCGCAAATTCACGGAGTTTTGGTAACCTAGCCATGGAACCATCTTCATCAACTACCTCACAAAGGATTCCAACCGGGGCTAATCCAGCAAGCACCGCAAGATCAACAGATGCTTCAGTATGTCCAGCTCTCTTCAAAACACCACCTTCCCTGTACTTGAGGGGAAAAATATGGCCTGGCCGCTTAAAATCATAAGGTTTTGAATTTCTTGATGCAAGTGCCAATACTGTTGCTGCCCTATCGCTAGCTGAGACTCCGGTGGTTGTACCTTCTCTTGCATCCTGAAGAAATAATTGTAAAAAATTGCATTATATCTTATACAAAATTGCCATGCTACAAGGACAAATTGATTTGAAAAAAATATTAAGCAGAAGAAAGTGTTCATAAAACTGTAATTATGAGCACTCTTACAGGAATTACATACATTTATTAAATTGAATAATAATCTAAAATGCCAAGTGAAGAATTCATACCACTGTAACCGTAAAAGCAGTACAAAGTTTCTCCTCGTTCTCCTTTTCATTCACCATAAGTGGAATCTGTAGTCTCTCCAGGTCTTCACCTTTCATGGCCACACAAACAATACCTGTTCCATGCTTTACAATAAAAGCCATGGCCTCCGGAGTTGCAGCTTCTGCTGCCATGATCAAATCTCCCTCGTTTTCCCTATCTTCATCATCAACCACAAGCACCATCTGAAACATCAAAATCCTTGTTACTAAGATGACGTGAAAATCAGGGTACGATGCTCTCATGTCAAATGACGTCCAAAAAGTTGAAGAAAGAGAAAACCTAGACTAATGAACCACCTTTCCCTGGCGAATATCTTCAATGGCATCTGCAACAGAAGCAAAACCTTCCGTTGGGCGATCAAAATCATATTCATCTTCATCAATGGGAAAACTTTTACTTATAGAAGCTGAATCTGGCTGATTGAAAGACGTGATATCATTCACAACTACAGCATTTCCATTGGAAGAAGACAGAATGCCTCCTTCTCCAGATATCACTATAGCTCTTGTTTGGACTGAACCCCTGGTGCCCAAAAATAGTTTACTAGCTTTGCAGTTTGTGGGTAACTCCAAAACAAGGCCAGTTGACGTGTATGGTTTAACGTGGTTGATTCCACCAAAAGACTGCAAGTCATTGAATCTTCTACATAAAACAAAAATTGTGCAACACGTTTAGAGACTAACGTAAAACTTAAAAGACATTACAGGGTGAGGAAAATCATAGAACACAAAAAAAAATACTTGCCAACCAGAAACACAAGGTACCAAGAGATCCAATCATAACACATAAAAAAGCATAAGCATGTTATATTCAAATAACAATCGTCTAATTCAAATGGGACCAAGAGATCCAATGCATAACATAATTATTTTTTGTCAATAGAGGATATTCTGTGTCATCCATGACGTTCTGCCGTCATTTCTCCAAAAACAATTATAGTAAAATGGATGGTGACATGTATAGCTCTCCTTGTGGACGCCTGAAAATTGCGGCTCCTCAAGCAGAGAAGCAAAGAGGAACCTCAGATGATCACAGGAGTCTTTGAAGTAAGATTCAAACAAATGAACAGAGAAATTTCATCATCAAACAAATGATCCATCCTTCTAAATCACAAAGGTTACTTCAAAAAAAAAATTATAAATGGATCATTCTTCAAAAAATTTAACCATATGCACGAAGCAAAATCAAACAAACTACACTTGAAAAAAATGGAGAAATGAAGTTAACCCTAGATAAATCGAAGACAAAATACAAAGAATTAAAGAGAAACCCAGATGCAAAAGTGGAAGCTTACTGAACATGAGAAATGGGAGCCGTAGATGGGAACGAGACGCTTCTAAAAGCCATTGATGCTGAAATCTCTTACCCTGTGTTAGGAACACCTGAATTGGAAGAATTTGGAATCAGCATTTCGAATAAAATTTTATAGAATGAATTAAAAAAAAAAAAAAACAAAACAAAACAAAAAAAAAAAACAGAAATAGAAATGTTGTTTCAAATCCAATTGCAAATTTACCCTAATGTGTTAAAACAGAGAAAGAAAAAAGGAATAAACTGAAGTAGATTCCGAGGGATTGATGCAGCAGAAGCAAAAGGAAAGTAGCCGGCGATCGGCAACGGAAAGAGAGGGAGGAAGATAAGATAGAAGAAATTGAATAAGAGATTGGGTTTGGATGGAGATGAAAGTAAAGAAAAGAGAAGAATTTAAAAGTAGAGGAGGCGGTGGGTGGTCGGACGTGAGGGTATGGCAATGATGGAAGACGGAGAACCAAAGATGGATGGATGGCTTTGCTTCCTGTTTTTGCTTTTGTTTATAATACAAATACAAATATATAGTATTAAATATTTGTATTATAAAAATAAGAAAGGATAAACATGAATCAATTAAGTTTGCAGTTTACGTTTTTATTTTGGATATCACTAGTGTTATGTGTAATGCGCATCCTTAATATTTAGTGTACACCATATATTTTTTTATTCTAATTATCTTCCACCTTCTCAAATAAGCCCTAACTGTTGTTTGGTAAGCTGTTATTTACCTTAGGACATGTATAATATTTGTGTTTAATATATAATATAACAATAATAAATTATATCTGTTTTTTATTTTAATAGAACATTGGAGGGTAAGGAGAATTAAATGTTTAATATATGATTGTATAACTTATATTATTTTATTTTTAAAACTTACAAGATGTGATAGAAACTGTAAGATATATTAAAATGAAAAGTTGGTCAATTTTAAATTTAAAAACCTTTCATATAAAATTTAAATAAATAAAAAAAAATTAGTCAAAAACATTTTTAAAGTTTAAGGTCTTGTCGAAAGTTCAAAAATACATTTTATAATTTAGTCCAAAAATAATAATAAAGAAGAAGAGTATTAGGAAATGTGAATTGAGTTCGCTGTAGAATATCATATTTCAAATGCGTTCTAAAATGGAGGCTTTAAGTGGGGACCAAAGGGAATGAATTCGCACTTTTTCCTTTTCATTTTCTTTTTTTTTTTATTATTTTTAATTTTATATTTAAGAAATAGAGAAGTTATTTCGTGGTGCCACAAAGTTGACTAAGACCCTTGTTTTTTTTAAAGCTCTTATCCTTTTTCTGGGGTCTTCCCTTCCCTGCGCTTGGGCCCAATTTGTCACTTGTCTTTTTACACGTGTCATCATTTTATTGCTTCGGGTCATCGGGTTTCAAGTCGTACCCGAATCAAATGAGTGGAGATTAAAGTTTCACATGTTGCATCCTTATCTGTTTTTAAAATGAATTCAAAGGATCATTTTAGTCCTTCCATCAAATTTTAATTTCACTATTTTTCTTTATTTTTTTTCATTTTTGTAAATTTATTTTCAATATACCTTCAATTTTGTTTTGTGCTAGCTTCTTGTTGATTTTTTAAAGATAGTTTTGTTGTCTATAACATTTTCACTATAAATTATCAAAAATAAAAAATTTACAAAATATATGGGTTTCTTGTACGGATGGCTCTTTTCCAGGGCTCATTAGATTTTTTGCCCAAAATTTAGAAGCGAATGAAAAATGACTTTCTAACTGCGTCAGCACCCTGTGAGTTTACCTATTTGTCCCTAACATCAGTATGCGCATTTCAGGGCTACTCGATGCACGTTACGCGTTTACTCAATGCACGTTACGCGTTTACTCAATGCACGTTACGCGTTTACTCAATGCACACTGCTCGTCTACTCGATAACTCGATCCACAAGTCAACCAATAAATTGTCGTTTGACTACTCCATGTGCGTTACACGTCATACATGTTACACGTTCTTTGCTATACTCGATGCACGTTACCTTGAAGTATGTTTTTCGAGTTGACGTTAAGCAGTAATTTTGGAAAAAATCCTGACAATTGGTACAATCGATCTTATCAAATTTATGAAAAGTATATTTTGCATAATAAACAACTCTTTTTTTCTAACGCTTCAAAATTATATTTTCTCTCCTAAAAAATTCCAACAAAGAAGAGAACAAAACTCATAGCAACTCATAGCATATCACAACCGATTTCCTTTGAAGACATCGTTTTGTAGAAAGTTGTTCAAGTCAATCACGTAATTTGCACTTAAACTCTAGTTTTGGACTTACCAACTTATGCAATAATTAGTTTATGTATGAATTGGTCAAATATATTAGAACGAGTGTGTTTTCACATTCAGAGCTCAGTAGGTGTTACATGGTAACTTGTTTTTCACGTCATGTAAGCTTAGAGGTGTAGCTATAATGAAGCAATAAAATACATGCGTTGAGAATCTTCCAACGTGCATCGAGGACATCAAGTAGCGGATATCGTGTAGCTTTCATCGAGTTGCATAAACTATAGTTTAATCATATTTAATTAATATTTTATTTAAATCATATTTAAATGAATATCACTCACATAAACTATAGTTTTAATTTAATTAATTTAATTAAATCTAATTAAACTAAACTATTAACTCATTCTCTAATTAATTAATTTCTAAATGAAATATCTTATATTTAATTTTATCCATATTTGAATCATATTCAAATATTAAATCATCTCATAACCTATAGTTGTAATGTGTATCATATACACATTATGTTTAATCTATAGTTTTAATATGAATTTAATTCACATTAAATCAATATTTAAACTCATTCAAATATTTTATTCTCTCATTAATTAATTTTGAATCACATTCAAAATAAAAATTTATATTATAAGGTTTAATTAAAATATAAATTTTATATTATAATGTATCACCATACATTATATTAAATATCAGTGCTCCTCTAATGTATAACATGCTTATGGTCCAACCAATAAGCAAAATTCCTCTCGTGCCATTGAGAGGGTAGGGTCCTTTGTACAAGTTTCAGAGACACCAATTAAGGAAACACTCACCTACTTACCATAAAATCAGGAAAGAGTGAATTTCATCTTGTGTGATTACGTTCCCAGCTTCCTTGTTCCCAAAATGGTAGGCTTATTGAGTTGGAAAACTGGTCATTCTCACCCATACAAATCAAAGAACAATTTTTCGTGAACAGAAGTTCATAATACACTCAGGATTAAGACTAAGTTTTCTAGGTCATCTTACTTGAAATAGAAACCTAACTAGTCAACGAGGTTACAACTATTGGTTACTATTTTGTGATCCAGCCTTATGCAAACTCGTTGCATAGGATACCCCCACAAGCGTGTCACCTACACAAACACGTTGGATCATTGTGTTTGTATTAAATACAAAGTGGGTCGTATCGATAATGTTACCAAGATAAGGTACCCAACTGTATCCTTATACTATAGACCGTTTAAGTTGTATCTCGAACATTGATCCCTGTATGTCTCCACATACAGTTCAAGACTCATAAAACAACTTAGGATGTTAGTTTATTGGATTGAGTTAATTAGACAAAGAATAATCAATAACTATTTATTGAAATTGAAATAATAACTATTTATTAATAACGGTCAACGGTTTACATTTACTATCTACAAGTTTTAGGACATAAAATCCAACAATAAATTCATCTAATTTTGTGGTACATGGGATTAGGAGAACAAAGCTACAGTAAAGGTCGCCAGAAGGGTGAAGTGGATTCTACAATCACATATGATGCATTTAAAAACTTGATATACAAAGTATCGAAGTGCAGTGCATCATAATACAATCTAGTTATCTAGGTTAAATAGCGTACGGACGTAGAGTCTCCTATTGTATTAGTGGAGGATGATGATAATGTTCAATTCTTGCTTCATGAATATACCAACAGCAGACCATCGATAATTGTAAGTGTTGAGAAGATCCAACAAAAAAGGATAGAGTAATTTTCAACATGGAAAACACATGGTAGTACTATGATGACAACAGTACCGGTGCTGAGACGGTATCATGTACTTCTGATGTTATAAACACTCTCGATGCCCTAAATCCTCATGTTGTCTTTTTGCGAGCGGTGAGACTAATCAAACCGGAGAAGAACACACAATTCAAAATGTACAAAGCTTTTCCAATAGTGAACAATTTAGAGAACAATTAACTAGTTTGGGTCATACTTGTCAGACTAAATTTAATACTCCTAACGTACCTTAAAGTAGTGGTTGTAGGCCAGTGGACTTGATAATCCAACCATCCGCTGGATCAAACTTAGACACAAACGTTCATAAGGGACAAATCATCTTCAGCAAAAGCAATGTTAAAATGAGGCTGTCATTGTTGGCTATCAATAACAACTTTGACATGCGGGTTTGAAAATCTAACAAAGATTTGTATAGTGTGTGATGTAACATCCTTCTTGCAAATGGGTTGTTTGAGCAACTAGAACGAAAGTGTATGACATATCTTTCTTGCAAATGGGTTTATGGCATGGGGTCCGAGCTTGCGATGATTTAGTTCTTGTCGCCCTATTATTATTGTGGATGATATCCATTTGAAAGGTAAGTACGAGGGAATTGTGTTGATGAGTGTGACTATGGATGACGACATCATTTTGTATTTGTTGGTATATGCCGTCGTTGATAGCGATTACAATGATTCTTGGAAGTGGTTCATGTCTCATTTAGAATTTGCAATTGGCAAATGTAATGATCTAGTTTTTGTTTTAGATCAACATCAGTCCATTTCAAATTTCATTGAAGCAGTATTTCTCATGACATACCATGCTATTTGTACTTACCATTTAAAGAGGAATGCGAAAAAGTACTTCAAGGACGATACAATTAGAAAACTTTTCCACGACACATCAAGGACATTTTAGAAATTTAAGTTCAAGAGACTTTGGGAGCATATCATCAATTACAGTAATGGTTCGTTAGCACGATATTTGGAGGGTGTCGGAGTTGAACATTAGAGAAGGTGTTATCAATATACAAAACGCTATGACAACATGACCAACAATGGAACCGAGTGTTTCAACTCCATTAACAGTGAAGCTAGAAAACTTTCCATCACAACACTGTTTGAACATATTAGAGGTCTCCTGCAAGGATAGTTCTATGAATGACAAAACACTTGATCAAGCAGTATATCGACTCACTCGAAATACAAAGATGTACCAGTGATCACAATAGTGTTAAATATTTTTTAACCTAGAAGGAGTTGAATATGAGACAACGTAAATGGCTGGAGTTGGCGAAGGACTATGATTGTGAGATACTATATCATCTTGGTAAGGCGAATGTGGTAGTTGATGCTCTAAGTAGAAAGGTAGCTCATTCAGCAGCTCTCATTACCAGAAAGACTCAACTGCACCAGGATTTCAAACGAGTTGAGATTGCAGTTGCAGTGGAGAAAGTTACCTCACAGTTGGCACAGTTGATAGTGCAACCGACGTTGAGATAGAGGATTATTGATGCTCAGGGTGGTGATCCGTATTTGAGTATGAAGCGTCACCTAGTTAAGACAGGGCAAGCTGAGGGATTTTTTGTATCCTTTGATGGTGGACTCCTGCATGACAGACGCTTGTGTGTTCCAGCAGACAACGATGTTAAGCATGGGTTATTGTCTGAAGCCCATAGTTGTCCGTTCTCTATGCATCCTGGTAGTACCAAGATGTACCAGTACTTGAAACGTTTTTACTCGTGGCCTAATATAAAGAGAGAAATAACATATTTTATTGGCAAGTGTCTAGTGTGTCAGTAGGTGAAAGCATCAACGTAGAAGCCAGTCGGTTTGTTACAACCTCTTGGAGTTCCAGAGTGAAAGTGGAAGAATGTGTCGATGTACTTTACTACAGGGTTGCCTAGGACAACGAAGGACCACACTGTGATTTGGGTTATTATGGATAGACTCACAAAAAAACACATTTTGTACCAGGAAAGACTACGTATACAACAAACAAGTGGGCGCAGTTGTACTTGAAAGAAATTGTGAAATTGAATGGAGTTCCCGTGTCGATTATTTCGGACAGGGATGCTCGTTTCACCTTAAATTTCTTGAGAGGTTTTCAAAATTTCTTGGGCACACGATTAGAGTTCAGAACCTCTTTTCACCCACAAATTAATGGTCAAACTGAACGTTTGAACCAAACATTGGAGCATATGATGCGAGCATGTGTATTAGAGTTTTCAGGTAGTTGAGACTCTCACTTGCACTTGATAGAGTTTGCTTATAACAACAGTTACCAGGCTACCATTGGCATGGAGCCGTTTGAAGCCTTGTATGGAAAGTGTTGTAGGTCTTCTGTGTGCTGGGATGACGGTGAGCAGAGATTGATTGGTCCTGAGTTACTACAGTCCACTAACAAGACCATTTAGCATATTAGAGCGCGCATGAAAGTCGCTCAGAGTAGACAAAAGAGCTATGTTGATGTGAGGCGGAAAGATCTTGAATTTGAGGTGGGAGATAAAATGTTTCTGAAAGTAGCACCCATGAAGAACGTTTTGAGATTCGCAAAAAAGGAAAGTTGAGTCCTCGTTTTATTGGAACGTTTGAGATTCTTCAGAAAATTGGTCCTGTGACGTATCTATTAATGTTGCCACCGTCTCTTTCTGCAGTCCATGACGTTTTTCAAGTCTCGATGTTGAAGAAGTTTGTAAGTAAACCTGTCGCACGTCATTGATTACGAGCCACTGCAGTTCAATGCGAATCTGAGTTATGAGGAGCAACATGTTGAGATTTTGGCTAGAGAGGTGAGCGTGCTACGCAACTAGAAAATTGGGTTAGTAAAAGTTTTATGGCAAAATCAGCATGTTGAAGAGGCTACGTGGGAGCAAGAGGATGACATGAGAGCACATTATCCAGAGTTGCTCGAGGATTAGAACTTTCAAGGACGAAAGTTCCTTAAAGAGGAAAGATTGTAACAACCCCAAATTAGAGGTAAATTTCTTCTTTTGGACACTCCTTATTTACTCTTTTATTTGGGGTTTAATTGGAATTTTGGGTGCTTAATTAAGAAAATTGAAAAAAAGAAGAATATAATACTATTAATTTTATTATTATTATTATTATTATTCTTTTTTATTATTTCCTTTCTCTTTCTCTTTCTCTTTCTTTCTTTTCTCTTTCTCTTTCTCCTTCTTTTCTCTTCCTCTTCTCCTTCTCGTCTTCTTAGCTTCTCCGCTGCACGCCTCCTACTCCGTTGACACCACGAGGAGCCGCACGCCTCCCACTCCGTCGACGCTGCAAAGAGCCGAATGCCTTCCATTACGGTGACGTTGCAAAGAGTCGCTCAGATTTGCGTGCATTGGAATTGCCTCCCACTTCAACGAGCCGACAGTCTTCACGTGCCATCGCTCAGATCTATGTGGGCCAGATTTGCCTCTCACTCTGTCGAGCCGACTGCCTTTGCACTATTGCCCTCCTCCACGCTAGATCCGCTTCTTCGCGCATTGTCACTCAAATTCTCGCGTTAGATCTGTCCCTCACACCGACAAGATGAAGTCGCAGCTTTGGACCCGCCCCACGACGTTGCACGTCACGTCGTCGCCACGTTCAAGTCTATAAGCTGACGTTCCGCGCTGTGGTCTTAACGTTTTTGTCCTTGACTCGCATTGTCGCCAAGCCGAGTTGCGCTCCCTTTTCTTGAAAGTTTGGGTAAGTTTGGTAAGGTTTCTTGGATGATTTATTACAGTTGTTTGGAGAACTTTTGAACTAAATTGAATATTTTATGTTCTTGAAAGAGCGAATTTGAGAAATAAGCGGTAGCATCGTTGGACGTTATTTGTGAGATTTTGGACGACTATAATGTAAGTCTTGATGAAAGGCATATAGGTTCTTGTTCATTCATGTTATGCCTTGGGGATTTATTTTTCGTATTGAGCTAAGGTGTTCTAGTTCCCAATCGGTATTGAGCTAAGGTGTTCCCTACTTTCTTACGCGTTAACACTTTGAAGTGTATAAATGTTTAAGTTGATGTGATAACTGTGCGTTAGTCTTAGGTGATATGGATGACCTCTGAAATTATAGGGTCGTGTGTGGATATTGTTGATATTCTTGATATGTGTGGTACCATTGAAAAATAATGTTGTGTATGAATACTTTTAGGATTGCATAACTGAATTGTACTGTCGAATATGTGTCGTCTGGCATAATAATACATATGTTACATATTCTGTGTGGACTTTGTAACGTAAGGTATAGTTGTTATGCATAATGATTGACATAATGATGCCTATGTTATATATGCTATGTGGACTTTGTAACGTATGGTATAGTTATTATTATGCATAATGACTGGCAAGATGCTACCTTGGTTATATATTATGTGTTGACTTTGAAACCTATGGTATAAGTATCATTGTGCATAATGACTAGCATGTGTAGTACGTTGCTTCATGACTGTGTGAAACTTAAAAGCATGTCTACTGGTTAGTGTTGTTTGATGGACTAGGTTAGGTGTTGTTTCTGTCTATAGGTCATTCATTGTACTCTGTAGTGGGATGGGTTCTTTACTGTGTGGCATGAGACCCGATGATACACTAGGCTATTTTTGCATGAGTTCCCACAAGTTTCCTGGGTTGATCCTTGCGTTTTGTCTGAATTGGACTTTCTTTGTGGACCATTATACTATGTGAAACAGGGTACGACTTAATGGACAACCAACAACTACCTAATAAGGTCAGTAGTGAGTTCCTTACTGAGTATATTTATATACTCACCTCTTTTGGCATTTTGTTTTTCAGACAAAACTAAAGGGAGACCGGCGAAGGACAAGAAAAGTCAGTGACCTCATCGTAGGGACCACATGGATGAGATGTTTTCGTTGTTATTTTTGTTCTCTTCTGGAACTTTATGGATTTATTTTACGTCGTTTTGTTTCGATGTTTTCCTCATTGACTTGTTTGAAATATAAGGGATCTCGTTAAAGATGTTTTTCTCAGGATTTTGTTTGCTACTTTTTAACATCTGAATTACTCTTGAGAACTTGTTTTAATGTGCTTTTAAATAAAATATGAGTCGATTTATTCATTGTTGGTTTCAAAATAGTTTGTGGATTTTGTCGAGTATCGACTCGATTAGTTCTGAAAAGTTCGGGGCGTTACACACACACGGGATAGAAAATATTAAATCATAGAACTTATACCTTCACTGAAATGTGCCTTCCTGATAACTATTCTGCATGCAGACACATACACCACAAGTCGATATATATATATATACATGTACATAATCTTCTATAAGATTCAAATAAAATAATAAGATTCTTCAAATATAGGGTTAGAATATCTTAACCATTTTAATATTCTTAGCAGATAATTAATATGGATAAAGAAAAACTTTAAGATATTTTGAGAAAAAAATTGTCTAGCCAAGAAAATTGCAACACTCTCTACCTCTAAGTCACTCAAGACAACTATATAAGGCTTCTGGAAATTTCGTGAAACAAAATCATACACTCATATGAGACGACTCTTTCTACTTGGCAACCAATGCATAACACTTACTTATTATGTATCAAGTTTCTAGTGGTTAGCATGCTCAATGACTTGGGTTGTCAGTCCTAACAATTCAACACACTAAAGAATTAAAGTAAGAGATAAAGACGATCAAGAGATTGAAATATACATATATTTAGCACAATCCTCTCATAATTAAATATGAATGGGAACCCAAATATATAAACTAAACAAACACTAGCTAAGTTTACATATCGTAGTAGCATTTGAGGCTCACCAACATCAAGACAAATATACATCAAAAGAAACAACCTAAAAACTAACAAATGAGGCATGAAGATGAAGAACTCATAAAAAGTTTTATAGCTCAGATCTGTGGGTGCCTCTCTCTCAATCGACAGAGTGTCGCAATGTTGTGGAATAGGGTCGGGGCCCTGAAGATTCCCTTACATGCATAACATCAAGTCATAGCATCACAGTGTTTGCTTGAGTAATCGCTTCTATGGGTCAAGTTGCAACAGTGCAACATCATGGATTCCTTTGTTTGATTCTATCGTTTTGCTTCTCGTTGCTTGCTAATTGCTCCATTTAAGCCCAATTTGTGTTTGAAATGTTCCAACATCTTCTTATGCTTAATAACCAGTCTAAAATTCAAATAAACATCAATAAATTTCTAATAACTAGCATGATTTAGGTTGAGAAAGATAGCTTATGTTGAAAGTTATATCGATGTGTCTCATAAATCTCTGATATGCTTGAAAATTTTCAAAATCTTTTAATTTATTAAAATTAAATTTTGTGTTTACTAGATCTATAAATTTTAAAAGTTAATAGGTTAAAAACCTATTTGACACAAAAAAACAAAAGGCTTAGGCTCGTTTAACATTTGGTTTTTTTAGTTTTTGGTTTTTGAAAATTAAGCCTACTGACATCTCTTCCACACCTAAATTTTTTGATTTGTAATCTACATTTGATCGATGTTTTCAATAACCAATTTAAACTTTGAAAACTTCTTTTAAGTATGATCATTTGATAACCAATTGGTTTTATGTTTTGTTTTTAATTTTTGAAAAATGAGTATGCTTGGTATCTAATTGAATTTTCTATTTTTCAATTTTAAAAATGTTTTAAAAATTGTTAAGAAATTTTGAAAATAAAAAATAAGCGATTTTAAAATACAATTTTCGGTTTTCTATAATAAGTTTATGCTCCAATGGCAAGGAAGCTTGTCTCTCACCGTTCTTGGATTCTTTTTTGTTTATTAGTTAATAACACGTACAATGCACGTGGTATGTAATGTTTAAAATAATTGCATGATGACATATTAAAATACAATAGTTTTTAATAGTTTAGTTAAATTAATGTTATATTTCTAAATGTTGAAAAAAAAAATAATTAAAGTTTAATTCATAGATTCTTAGCATAATTACTTTAAATCTGTTTAATAGATTCAACCTATAATTATTCATGCCAAATTGTCAAGAATAAACTACATACCAGATTCCATTGAAATATTGATGATGGCAATAAAATGGTCGTTGTCTTTCTCAACCAAAACTTTGATACCCTTAATGGATCTTTCTTTAGATGAAATACAAGAAAGACTAGGTGTTTATTGTTTTGGTGTATAGGGGACCATGACCCTAAGTCTCTTTATATACTAGTTCAATTAAGGTTCCCATTAAACCCTAATCAATCTAGGAATAGGCCTCTACCTGTTTAGTCCATACTCAATTAAGAATCTAGTACCTTAATTAAACAGATCACATAATAAGCCCAATCTAATAAAATAAGCCAATGTGATAAATTATCAATCCACATACATAGCTCACACCTTAATTATACATATTATTATTTAAATACGTCTAACAATCTTTCACTTATTATGCATGTGTACCTAATATAATCCAATCACATAAACCTTAAGCATGCATAAACAAGTTATTTTAATAATAGAATTCCTCTTTAGTTCAATCTGGTCCATCTCCACCATGCTAAAAAAAATTTACTGTAAAACTAGTAAGGCTTACCGTGCTAAAAAAATACAATAAAACTAGAAATATAGAGAAGAGAAATCTTACTCTCGTAGACGTCTCTGAATCTGCAAATCGCCAATTTGGAGGCCACCACCGCTTGGAACCTTTTCTATGCTCTGGGTAATTGAGGTTTTGGTTTGTAGAAACCTTTTGGGATTTTGGAAATCATTTTTGGAGAGAAATTGAGAGAGTTTTTTTTCTATATTCACACAAACGTTTTGCGTTCAGTCATAAAAAAAAAAAAAAAACTGTTCTTTGCTTTTCACTTCTTCAGGATGAAAAAGAGAAAGTTAAAGAGTTATTATTTTAATTTAACTAAATTAAAAATAATATTTAAAAAATTAATTAAATCATATTTAATTCATTTAAATCATATTTAAATGAATATCTCTCACATAACCTATATGTTTAATTTAATTAATTTAATTTAATCAAATTTAATTAAATATGATTAAACTAAACAATTAATTAATTCTCCAATTAATCAATTACTAAATTAAATATCTTATATTTAATTTAATCTAGATGTGAATCATATCCACATCTTTCATTCTCTCATAACCTATAGTTTATTATGTGTATCATATGCACATTAAATTCAATCTATAGTGTTAATATGAATCTAATTCACACTAAATTAATATTTGAACTTATTCAAATATTTTATTCACATAAATTAATTTTGAATCACATCCAGAATAAAATTTATATTATGAAGTTTAATTAAATTTGAACTTTATATTATAACGTATCATCACACATTTTATTAATTTTCTAAGTCAAATTTGAACATTTCAAATTAAATCCAAGATACCTTAACCTTATTACCTTTTACGAGCTAGAACTAATGGACCTACAGATCAGATGCTACAACAATATTAGATTAATTGGCCAAACTCATTAACCACATTAATCAATATTTGTTAATTGTGTGTACACTCCACTAAAGACTCACAACTAAACTCTTCTCACTGTAGATATATTTTTGTGTCCATGGATATATACTAACAACAGCAAGTAAGTTCTTCACAAGTATCGATAACACTAGCTTGGTCAAATTACCATTGTACCCCTGAGTTACTTCTTAGTCTAAATATCAGTGCTCCTCTAATAAAAAACCTATTTATAGCCCAACCAATAAACAACAATCTCTCTCGTGTCATAGAGAGAGTAGAGTCTTTTGTTCATGTCTCGAAGACACCATTTAAGGGAACACTTATCTACTTACCCAGTCGAAAATAAGTGAATTCCTCTTGTGTGATTGTGTTTTCAACTTTCGACTTGATCTTCTATCCAAAATGGTAAGCTTATTAAGTCGACAATATGACCACTCTCACCCATACAAATCAAGGGACAATCCCTTGTGAACTCCAGTTCATAATACACTCAGGATTAAGACTAAGTTGCCTAGGTGATCCTATTGAAATAGAAATCTAACTAGTTAACGGAGTTACATCTAGTGGTTACTATTTTGTGGTTCAGTCTTATGCAAACTCATTGCATAGGATACCCTCACTCGTGTGTCACATACAAAAACACGTTGGATCATTGTGTTTGTATCAAATACAAAGTGGACCGTATCTATAGTGTTACCAGGATAAGGTACCCAACCCTATCCTTATACTATAAACTCTTTAAGTTGTATCTCGAACATTGATCTCTATATGTCTCCACGTACAGTTCAAGGCTCATAAAGCAGCTTAGGATGTTAGTTTGTTGGCTTTGGGTTAATAAGACAAAAATAATCAATAACACTCTATTGAAATGAGAATAATAACTCTTTATTAATGACGATCAACATATTTTACTATCTACAAGTTTTAGGATATAAATTAAACATTAATAGTGAGTATGAATGAATACCATGAAAACTACAAGCTAAGTGATCTAAATCATGCCTGTTTCCATCTGGTCCAAATTTCTTAGAGAGATCAATTTTAAAAACTTTATGCTAAACCGCATTTGCAAAATCGCATGCATGATAAACAAGTTCAAATAATAAAAAATAAACCATCAGCTTTATTCCATATAGAAAATAAACAAATTAAGATCAAAGAGCATCCTCAATAAAAAACTCTCACTATACTATGGAGTCAGAAAAGTGTCACCTATGTGAGCAACATGTTCATGAAAAACTTTATGTGAACCTTTAGTCAAAGGATCTTCCACCATAGAGTTTGTTCCTTATGTGTTGTATAAAAATTTGACCTTTCTGAACTCTTTCTTTCAAACCTAGAAGCTTTATGTCTACATGCTTTGACTTTTTATTGTTTTTGTTGTTGTAACACCCTGAGTTTAGGAGGGACATGAATGAACCGATATCACATCTGAATGAGAGGGATCCTGAGGACATGAACGTAAGGTTAAGAAAAGCTTAAAAGAAATGAAAGTTACTATCTATACAAACAAGGTGCACTTTTCTTGGAACAATTCTATGTTGGGTGACCTCCTGGAAATTTTTCTTAGATGCATGTGAATGAGAACAAAGGATGTTGAAAGGACCCGTGTTAGTTTGTAGTGACAACTTTCACTCTAATAAGCCTTTAACGCAATTCTATGTTGGGTGACCTCCTGAAAATTTTCCTAGGATGCATGTGAATGAGAACAAAGGATGCTGAAAGGACCCGTGTTGGTTTGTAGGGACAACTTTCACTCTAATAAGCCTTTAACGCAAGCAAGGATGATGTTGTTAGATCGCAGAAAACACAGAGGAATGTCAGGTCCATCAGTTGCCAAATTCAAATTTCAAATCCTGGTTAAAATCTTGGGTCAGGGGCGTTACAAATGTATCAAAGTGAAACCTCTCCCAATAAGATGTGGTTCGAGGATGAACCAAGTAGAAGCTGGTGGACATGTAAGACCCCGAGTTTAGGAGGGGACATGTATGAACCGATCTCACATGTGAATGAGAGGGATCTTAAGGACATGAATGTACAATTAAGAAAGGCTTAAAAGAAATGAAAGTTATTACCTATACCAACAAACTGCACCTTTCTTTTTGGTGGCGCAATCATAGGAACTCGAAAGTTAAGCATGCTTAGCTTGGAACAATTTTATGTTGGATGACCTCCTGGAAATTTTTTTAGGTTGCATGTGACTGAGAACAAAGCATGCTGAAAGGACCTGTGTTGGTTTGTGGGGACAACTTTCACTCTAATAAGCCTTTAACACAAGCAAGAATGATGTTGTCAGGTCGCAGGGAACATAGGGAAATGTCGAGACTGTTAGTCGCTAAATTCAGATTCTAAATCATGATTCAAATCTTGGGCTTGGGACGTTACAAATGGTATCAGAGTGAAACATCTCCAATAAGATGTGGCTAGGGACGAACCAAGCGAAAGCTGGTGGGCATGTAAGACCACAAGTTTATGAGGGGGACATGAATAAACTGATATCACATTTGAATGAGAGGGATCCTGAGGACATGAATGTAAGGTTAAGAAAGGCTTAAAAGAAATGAAAGTTACTACCTATACCATTAAGGTGCAAAGATGATGTTGTCAAGTCGTTGGAAACGCAGGGGAATGTCGAGGCCGTTAGTTGTCAAATGTGGATTCTAAATCCTGGTCCAAATCTTAGGCCTTGGGCGTTACAGTTGTTATTGGAATACATCTTTGTCAACTTATTCTATTTTAGTTGTCTTTGTCAACCACTATCCACAACCTAGTGACAAAATTTTGCAACCATATTCCATGATTGAATGTCTCATAATATGATATAAAATTTGTACCTATGGTAGAAAAAGCCATAAGTGTTTAACAGTTTTCTAGAATACAACTCCTTCAACCAACATGAAGATATAGCCTGAAATGGATTACAAAGTGTCTTGACATCCAACATAATCAAAATTAGAATACCAAATGATCTCTAAAACTTCTAATCTTTGATAGGTAAACATATAATATTTTGTTCTCTATAATCACTACATAACTTATGTGGTTGATTTCTAATGATTCATCCTCAGGTTGCTCAAATATCTGCCTATACTTCAACTATGAATGGAATATCTGGATATGCACATACTTGAGTGTACCAATGCATAGGGAACCTTCTAAATGTCCTAGTCTCCAATATAATTCTGAGGCATTTACCCAAAAGAAATTTATCACCTTCAACGACATGGATATGTTCTAGTGCACATTCTTTTATGCCAAATTTTTTTTGATGTATTTCTTTTGTGACAATCTCAAAATACTTGAGAGTGATCTTGCGGTATTTCAATTTCCAATACAAAAGAAGCATCACCACTTGCTATGAGTATGCCATGAGCATATAACACTAGCAAGATAGATTTACTCTCACTGAACTTGTGATATTCACAATCTTCTACTATATTCACCTCACAACCAAAAAGGTAATTAGTTAATGGAATTTGTGAAACCATTGATGAGAGGCTTGCTTGAGGTTATAAATGGATTTCTTCAAGTTGCACACCATAGACTTTGAATTAATGTTTCCATTAAGAAACACAATTTCGCACATCCATCTAATGTAGCTCTTAATCAAAGTTAGCTACTAGTGCCATAATTACCTTAAAATAAATCTCACTTCTTGAGGTTGTTGAGTTTGAACTTTATGTACAACAATGAGGACTTCAATGTTGTCTTTTTCTTTAATTGGTTCAATAATGAAGTCGTGAATTGGAGCCTCAACATCATCCATTACAAAATTAGGAAAATAAACTAATTCCTCTTAAAAAGACAACTTTCCTTATGTTATCTTCCCCCCAAACTCAACTTTCTCAAGGAATTTGACATTCATTATCTCAAACAATGGTCTCGAAAGTTGGATCATAAAACCTGAAACCCCTAGATAGCTTAGAAGACCTAACAAACAGTAGCTAATGGTTTTTTAGTCGAATTTTCTTTCATTAAGCCTAAAAGGCCCAACCTCAACTAGACAACCCCAAATGTGAAGATTATAGGATTGGTATGGCAACCCTAGGGGGGAGAAGATGAATAGGGTTCTTAAAAATTAATGAAACTTTTTAACTAAATGGGCCCAATTAAACAAATTAACAAACGTTTTGCTAATAAGTAATGTTATCAATAATTTCATACAAATGAATTCACATCAAAATGACTTATAAAGTGACATAAACAAATTCAAGCACAAATTGTAGCAATTAATTTTATGCAATGAACTATATCAACAAATTAATTGCAAAGATGGATATAACCCCTTCGATTTTTGTCTTTTCATTGGATGTTTGACTAGTGGATGAGGGTATGGTTCGATGATTCTATTCTCTTTGGCATTAACGTTCTCCTTATGACAACAGACCTTGATTGGTAGGGGATGCCTATACACTGCAAAAGAACGTGCAGGCAATTGATGCCTTCTTGTCTGACAGCAAGCCAAGTTACTCATGCCAAGCAGCTAACTTCGAGACAACTAAGGTCAATCATTTGCTTCATTGGTTCCAATGGTGGCAACTGCGAAATCCACTATTGGGTTAACCATTTTCGTTATTACTTTCCGATGGGTGGGACTTTACCTTTCCTGCCAATTGCTAAGAGGAATTAGTTCAAGAAAGAAAAAAATAAAGGCTGGATAATTTTACAGTGATTTGGCATAATCAACCTACATCCACTTTCCAAACTTCTCTAAGTATGTTAGTAAAACTTCGAACCGACTCTTTGCACGGATTAGAGACAATTACTACACTGTTCTTTTTACAAGTTCAAGAGCAGACTCAATCATTTCCACGAATCATGATCAAACTGTCACAAACGATTCTTTTTAAGGAATAAGAGCAATCCTTCATTGAATATCTGAAATGAGGAACAATATGAGAAAAACTCTCTCAATAAAATATAACTCTCTCAAGAATTAGATGAAAAAATAAATAATGAAGTTTAGACAGAGCAACAATGGAAGCTTTGTGAGTTATAAATGATTGAAAACAATGAAAGTTGTTGTTGTAATTTAGGAGAAGATGAAATGTTTTAAAAAAGAAAGGATGATGAAATTCAAATTCATTTTGATGTGGGTAAAAAGAATTGAATGGTGCAGATTTAAACTAAACTAGCCGTTAGACATAAACGAAAAATAAAATAATAATATATATTTTTAAAATCATTTATTTAAAATCCAACAAAAAGCAAAAGCCCACCTGAGTAAAAAACTAGTCGTTAGACACAATCATAAAATAATATTAAATTCATTTCCTTTTAAAAATAATATTAAAATTATTTTCTTTTAAAATAATATTAAATTCATTTTCTTTTTCAAACACTACTACAAAAAAACCTTTTTCTTGACAATTTTAAACTGTCAAGAATTAACATTCTTGATGGTTTTAAAATCGTCTTGGAAGCCACCGTCAAGAATGTTGAAGTTCACGACAGTTTAAAATCGTAAAAAAAAAATGATTCTTAACAGTTAAAAAACGTTAAGAGTGTCAAATTTTACGACAATTGAAAACCATCAAGAATGTGATGTAAAAACCGTCAAGAATGATACATAAAAACTGGCAAGAAAAGTGATCTTTGACAGTAAAAAAAATGTCAAGAATTTTAACATTTTTGACATTTAAAAAGCCTCAAGAATGCAGTTATTTATGACAGTTAAAAACCATCAAGAATATTGAAATTGTACTACTTCGAATTGTAGAACCACATCCCCCCTCCCCCACCCCCAATTTGATCAGTTCCAAAATATGAATAAAATTTACTGTTGATACAACATGTCCTCAAACTCCAGTTTGATTTTTCTGCAATACAGGAAGCAAATCCATATGGAGTTTGAAGATGGTAAAGTTTTCTGTTCATCGTTAGAACTTATAAGTACTGATCTGATACTTAAGTTGAGAGACTGCATATGAACTTATAAGTTTCGATTCGCAAGAGATTAAAAACAAGAATAATTCAAACCTCCTTGCTTTCAAAGATGCCTGAAAGTCTTCACTTGGAAATAATTTTCTTTCTTTCTTTTTTAAAGCAAAATGCACGTAGAAAACCCGACTAATTTAAATTTTAAATTCATCACAACCGAGCATAACAAAACCTTAATAATAGTCAAAGATTTTAATTTGGCACAAATATGTTCATTCGGACCTTTCAGCATGCTCATAACCCATAAGTCATCATATCAACAAAGTTGCATACATAATCCGTATCATTTTCTATAAGGGAAAAAAATGATAATTCCTATCATTTTCCACTGGGAGTGAGCAATGATCAGATACCATATGAACAAAAAAAAATTGAAGAAGAATAACAGAATATAGTTTTTCAAGTATGGAGCAACAATCAAGGTGAAATAAAGAGGAACGAGAAGAGTAGAATGTTTAAAAAAGTAAATTGGATTAGAATAGTAGAATTTTTGACGTTGCTGCAACAAAACTAGATAACTTATAGTGTGTTAACCAAGAAAACAACTACCCCTCAAGCAGACACCCAACTAAATGCTACTACCGTTCAAGCATGCACACTGGTTAGACAAAAAAGACTATAGAAATCATGTATCTTACCATTGTACAGAGTAATGGTTCCAATGACGAGCACAACTTTTGTAAACTATCCACCTTCAGGGCTTCTACAATCACACTGCATGGTCATAGAGTTCCATAAAAACCTTAATCATTTGTATTGCATAACCTTTATTGAAAATGAATTGAAATAACAATGTGAATTAATCTTAAAGATACAAAAACCATAATGATAATAATTACTCTCATGAAGCAAACTTGTTTGCCACAAATTTTATACTCTTAAACAAAGAAGAAGCTGGTATTGACAAAATAATAACAAAGAAATTAGAAACAAAAAGCAGACCTTATGAGCACAAGAATGTATTACACCATCCAAATAAACAAAGAAAATCTTGATGGGCTTTAGTTTGAACACTAGACAACATCAGGTCCAAAGATATATTGTCATGAACTTATTATATTCCTATCATTTGCTATTAAGGAAAAAAAATCAACTTTCACCGGCAACCATGAAAACGACTTATTTGATCGGAATTTTCCATTTCCAAATTCTTATTGGTCGTGATTTGTATCTCACCCTAGCACGAAAGCATCGTATACACTACGCTATTCGACATAAAAAACATAGATACAGGTTGCTGAGTTTGTTATTAATATTTGACTAAATAATATTTCTTTTCCCAATTATCTTATATTTATTCTAAATATAAGAATCTTGAAGATTTAGATTTGTTTCCTTAATATGAGGAAGATCTTTTTGTCCTATTAGGAATTTCCTATTATCTTTACAAAAGATATTTAGATATTTAAAATTTCTTGTAGCTTTAGGTATCTTTTGAGAACCTATAAATAAGTGAACCAAAATTGAAAAAGGGATGCAACAAGATTAGAATAAGTGAAGAAAGACTAAAGACTAACTTCTCTCATAGGTATGCTCTGGAACTTTAATATTTCCCATACTATATTCATATTGTCCAGCTATTAACTTTATGATAACAAAGAAGACTCATATATATTGAATATCATCAATTTTTTATTTCAACGATATGTTCTGAAGCCGAAGTCAAGATATTGTTGCTACTGTTTTGTGCTTTGTTAATCTTCTAGTCTTTGACTTTATTACAAAGCTGAAGTGTTTCTGTGATAAACGTTTACTATACTGTGTGCATAAAAAGTTATCTGTCTAGTCATTGACAGTGTGAAGACCTTGCATTACAAGAGGAGTAAGAATTAGGGGGAGCCTAATTATTATACATCAAGTGTTAAAAACAGGAGGTGCATGTATTCAATTAGATAAGGGGAGCCTATCTCAATAGAGTATCTCTTTCTTTAAATCAAGGGAGCCTAGATTCTAGAGATATATATGCAGCGATGTCTGAAGATGCTGCTTAAGTCTGTTGTAGTTATCTAAGACGATTGTTTAGATTTTAACAGCATTGTAAGCATACAAACTCTTCTTTAATATTGAAGTGTTGTTCTTATGAGGCATACGTGTCCCCAGATGTAGGTGGTATCCACTGAACTGGGTTACCAATTTCTTGTGTTCTCTATCCTTTGCCTTATTCATCTTGAGTTACACATATAGCTAATAACTGCAGATATAATTAAGTAAAAACTGTAAATTGGATCTATTTACTTTTTCCTTTGGTATCAGAGCAGGTTATTATACAACAATGGATGCAGTTAGAGAAGGAAGTTCTACCACTAGGCCACCTATTCTTGATGGATCAAACTATGCATATTGAAAAGCTAGAATGACAGTCTTTTCGAAGTCTATTGATAACAAGACTTGGAAGACAGTACTAACTGGTTGGAAAGCACCTGAAATCATTACAGAAAATGGTGAAGTTAAATCTAAACCTGAAAGTACGTGGTCTGAAGAAGATGATAATGTCTCACTCAGAAACTCATGAGCTTTAAATGTTATATTTAGTGGTGTTGACAGAAATGCTTGTCGTCTCATCAATACTTGTACGTTAGCTAAAGAAGTATGGGATATTCTTGTCGCTGCTCATGAAGAAGTTTCTAAAGTGAAAATATCTCGATTATAAATTCTTACATCAAAATTTGAAGCTCTCAGAATGAAGGATGATGAGACTATTTCAAAATTCAATATTCGAGTATTGGATATATCAAATGAATCCTATGCACTAGATGAAAAAATCTCAGAAGAAAAACTTGTCAGAAAAGTTCTTCGCTCCCCGCCAAAGAGGTTTGACATGAAAGTTACAGCTATCGAAGAAACAAATGATATAACTACAATGAAACTGGATGAACTATTTGGCTCATTACAAACTTTTGAGCTAACTTTAATACTGACTCAGATAGAAAAGGGAAGGGTCTGACTTTACAAAATATAGAAGAAACTTCAACTGAAAAAGACAAATAAATTGAAGAAAACCTTGCAGACTCTATTGTTCTTTTGACAAAACAAGTATCCAGGTTTGTCAAAAGATTTAAAAGAAATGGTAGTCGGGGACAAGGACAATCAAATACCTCCAGAAACTACAATAATCGAAAGAAAGAATCAGAACAGGGAGGAAATAATCAACTAACAAAAAACAGTCGGAGCTTTAGATGCAGAAAATGTGAAGGCTTTGGCCATTATCAAGCCGAATGTCCTACCTTTCTAAGAAGACAGAAAAAAGAGACTGGTAACAACTTTGTCTGACGAAGACACAGGTTCAGATAGTGATAGTGTGGAGAAATTCATGCTTTCTTAAGTCATGACTTTAAAGAAAACACCAGCCATATCGAAGATCAACCACTAGAAGAAATAATAATTGCTGAGGAAAATACAGATTTAATTAAATATGAAAATAATGATAATCAAATTGTTTTAGAACAACAGAAAGAAAGAATACAAGACCTGATAACCTGATAGAAGAAATCACAGATTATTGACCATCATTTCTGATCTTAAAAAGGAATTAAGGGAAACACATCGTGAAATTGAAACTATTTCAAAATCTGTTCGATTGCTATATTCTGGAACAAAGAATTT
Organism: Cucumis cinereus; assembly: GCA_037974625.1. Lineage (NCBI taxonomy): Eukaryota > Viridiplantae > Streptophyta > Magnoliopsida > Cucurbitales > Cucurbitaceae > Cucumis > Cucumis cinereus. Next base: position 4,901,240 of record JBBPDJ010000014.1, read on the forward strand.
AAATGAAATACTCAATCCAAACAGGATTTCTAGTGACAAAAGAGGAATTGGGTATATTCAGTCAATTCAAAAGAATATCCTTCAAGAAAAGATTGTTCCAGTTAAAATAAAAATACTGATAAACAGACTCAGAAGAAAATACAAAAGACAACAACAAGAAAACGAAGATGGATATGCAACTAATGTGGAAAACCAGGACATATTCGCCGTTATTGTTATCCCATTCTTTCAGCTCATACTCACAGAAGAAAGAATGTTCTAGCAAAGACACAAAGAAATATAAAACACAGTGTCAAGAAAACTAAGTTCGAATGTAGAGTCAAGACAAAATGTAATGTTGCCCTAACCCCAATACATCAATCTTCTAAAGAAGATTGGTATTTTGATAGTGGTTGCTCACGTCATATGACAGGAAATCAAGCCTTATTGTCTGATATAAAAGAATGTAATGTTGGTTATGTAACTTTTGGAGATAGTGCAAAAGGAAAAGTTCTTGGCAAAGGAGATATTGTCAAGTCAGATTTACCTGTTCTTTGTGATGTACGCTTGTAGAAGGACTTACTGCAAACTTAATCAGCATAAACCAGTTATGCGATCAAGGATATTAGGTTATTTTTTCAAAAGACAAATGTTCAGTGATAGACAAAAATCATACTATATGTATGATTGGTACACGTCTCTCAGATAATTGTTATCACTGAACTCCTTCAAACAGTCATGGAGTCTGTAATATGTTTAAAACTGAAGAAACAACTTTATGGCATAAAACATTGGGGCATGTTAACATGAGTTCCATCAGTCGAGCAGTTAATGAAGAAGCAGTTCTTGGGATTCCATTCCTGAAGTTTGACACGAATAGTTTATGTGGTGATTGTCATATAGGAAAACAAGTCAAAATTTCTCATAAGAAGACAAGTTACTGCAGAACAACAAGAGTTCTAGAACTCTTACATATTGATCTAATGGGGCCTATGCAGACAGAGAGCTTAGGAAAGAAAAAATATATCCTTGTAAGTGTTGATGATTACTCAAGGTTTACTTGGGTCCGTTTTATCAGAGAGAAGTCTAAAGCCTTCAAAGTTTGTAAGACGTTGTGCTTACAACTTCAAAGGGAACAAGAGAAAAATATTGTCCGAATAAGAAGTGATCATGGAAAAGAATTTTAAAATGATGCATTTGATGAATTTTGTTGTTCTGAAGGAATATTTCATGAATTCTCAGCTCCTTTTACACCTCAACAGAATAAGGTAGTTGAAAGAAAAAAATAGAAAAATACAAGAAATGACTCGGTGCATGTTACATCCAAAGAAATTACCCATATATTTTTGGGCAGAAGTAGTAAACACAGCTTGTCATATAAATAATCGTATATCTCTTCGAGCAGGTACCTAATATAAAATACTTTCATGTTTTTGGAAGTACATGTTATATTCTAGCTAATAGAGAATATCGCAAGAAATGGAATGCCAAGTCAGACGAGGGCATATTCTTAGGTTATTCATTAACCAGTCGAGCTTACAGAGTGTTCAATAATAAAACACATACTGTGATAGAATCAATAAATGTTATAGTTCATGATCTATGGTCCCCTGATACAATACAAGATGATGATGAACTACTAGTGTCATCAGACAAACAAGACAGTACCCTTACAAAACAATGTGAAACCACTCATACTTCACCTACTGAAATTCATGAGAAATAATGTGTGTCAACAAAAGATAACTTCATTAACAACACAGAGTAATCAAGATATGAAGAAAGTTCTCTAGAATCTTCAACAAGGGTTCAGAAAAATCAACCCTTGACAAATGTAATAGGTGATCCAAAATCTGGAATCACAACAAGAAGAAAAGAGAGAATTGATTATGCTCAAATGATAGGGAATGTTTGTTTTACCTCTTCAGTAGAACCAACTAACGTTTATGATGTTCTCAAAGACGAGTTCTGGATAAATCCTACGTAAGAAGAATTACTTCAGTTTGAGAGAAATATAGTATGGACTCTTGTTCCAAGACCATAAGATGTTAATATGATAGGGACTAATTGGATATTCAAAAATAAAACAGATGAATCTGGAGCTATAACTAAAAACAAAGCTAGATTAGTAGCTCAAGGGTGTAATCAAGTTCATGGTGTAGATTTTGATGAAACTTTTGCTCCAGTTGCTAGGATTGAAGCCATTCGCTTACTTCTAGAAATATCCTGCCTACTCAAACTTAACTGTATTAGATGGATGTTAAAAGTGTCTTTCTCAATGGGTACTTAAATGAAGATGTTTATGTAGCTCAACCTAAGGGTTTTATCGATAATCCAAATCATTTTTACATGCTACATAAAGTTGTATATGGTCTCAAGCAAGTCCCTCGACTCTGGTATGACTGTATGGTAGAATTTTTATCTAACAAAGGATATACTCGAGGAAACATAGATAAAACACTATTCATCAAAAGACAAAATAATCACTTTATAATTGCTCAAGTTTATGTAGATGATATTGTTTTTGGAGGATCACCTTAGTCTATGATAGATGATTTTGTTCAACAAATGAAATCTGAATTTAAAATGAGCATGGTAGGAGAATTGACATATTTTTTGGGCTTGCAAGTTAAACAGGACAATAATGGCATCTTTATTTCTCAAGAAAAGTATGCTAAAAATATGATCAAGAAGTTTGGACTTGAGAAAGCTCAAACAAAACGAACTCCAGCTGCTACACATGTGAAGATATCTAAAGGAATTGACATTCCCAGAACTGATGAAAGGACCTACAGAAGCATGATAGAAAGTCTTCTCTACTTAACAGCAAGTAGACTAGATATATCCTATGCTGTAGGGGTATGTGCTCGATATCAGTCTAAACCACGAATTTCATATTTAGCTTTAGTAAAACACATTCTAAAATACGATCATGGAACAACAGACTATGGCCTCTGGTACTCTTTTTATATTAATTCTACACTAGTAGGTTATTGTGATCCTGACTGGGCTGGTTGTTCAGAAGACAGAAAAAGCACATCAGGTGGTTGTTTCTTTCTTGGAACAAATCTCATATCATGGTTTAGCAAGAAACAAAATAATGTCTCTCTATCAACTACTGAAGATGAATACATAGCAGCAGGAAGCAGTTGTGCACAACTAATGTGGATGAAACAAATGTTAAAAGATTATGAAGTTGATCAAGATGTTATAACATTAAAATGTGACAATATGAGTGCAACCAATATCGCCAAAAATCATGTTCAACATAGTAGGACAAAACACATTGACATTCGACATCATTTTATTCGAGAGTTAGTTGAAAGGAAGATAATTACTCTTGAGCATGTGTGAACTACTACTCAAATAGTTGATATTTTGACCACACCCCTTGATGCTATAACCTTTGAAAATCTACGGGCAGGGCTAAATATATGCAAACTCAATTTCTGAATTAGTTCTTTTTGGGTCGAAAATATTATGAGATCCATAAGTCCATATTATTAATATTTTTATTTCCTATAAAAATCACAATATCAAAACCGAAGCCATTATTTCTGAATCAAGAAAGATATTCTTCCATTCCCTCGCTTCACCAAAAAGTAGTAGAGATCTC
>JBBPDJ010000014.1:4904934-4915665 GCA_037974625.1 Cucumis cinereus
CTGAATACGAATGTTGATGAGATATGGTGACTGACCTAGGCGATAACTCAAGTATTCCAAAACTGCATGAGTTAGAACCTGTTTCTATTATTGTAGAAACTGCCTCAGTTCTTTCGAATACAGAATCTACTATTTCAAATTTCCCTAATACTATTGTCTCTGATTTTTCTATAGAAGATAGTTTGACTGAAAATGTTGATGCAAATGTTGATTCTGAAGTTAATACAAATCCTCTTCCTCTTAATCCACCACCATCATACCTAGAAAATCAACTTATTTCATTCCCTAGTCAATCTCATTATGAAGAACCACAAAATTTACACGAGGAACCATTAGAACCAATTGATTCTGTACCTTCAGATGATGATATCTGTATAGCTGATTTAATAAAATTAACCAAAAATACTACTGCTTCAACCTTTTCAAAACAAAAGAAAAACTAAGAAGAAAAAGGAAAAACGTCTGCATCTGAACATATTTCTTGAAATGACGAAAATTTTTTGATTTCAAAAAATTCGTGACACAAACAAAGCGTCACGAAAAGACGACGCAAAAAACGTGTCGTCTTTTTCTATTAATGTTTTTACCTTTTGCCCTAACATTAAAAAAAACGCACGTCCAATGACTTTCTCACCTTCTGCTCGAAACCATTTTCTTCTTTCGCCCAGCCCCCTAAGCTTCTCTGTGTTCAACGTTCGTTCACCGTCCGCCACGTCCACCATCGGAGTTCCACGCACTCCGGGATGAAGCTTCAATGTTTGGTGTCGCGTCTCTATGTTCACCGTCTGACTTCATCTCCGTCAAGAGCCATGAAAAAACTGTGTTGTCGTGCGCTATTGGAGGCCAAAATCCATCTGCCCACTTCAGATTTATTCGCTTTCTTTGCATTGTCCGCACTCAATTCATTTTGGCAATCTAGGTAGGTAAATCTATTAAACGTTTGTGTCCAAAAAGCATGTCCAACACTTTGTCTCATCACATAGGTTACAATTTGTTTGATGAAATGCCTCAATGAAATATTTTGTTGCTTTTTCTTTGACTTTTGTTCGTTTCAATAGAAAATCGAACCGTGAACCATATTGTATAATTTTTTTTTTCTAAACCATGAATTTGAATTCTATGATGTTTATGGAAATGATGGCACACTGTAAAAAATTGACATTTTTTTTATAATTGTGTCTTGTATAATACTTGTTTCAATTTTCTGAACTGTATTGACGTTTTGAGAATAGACAACCTATTTCTTGCTCAATTGCATTGAAGTATGAAGTGTGTCAAATTATGCCTAGTTATATTTTATTGTACTAATGTTAATTTCTATAGATGCACTCTTTACTAGTTCATTGTATTTGTAGGAATTGTTTTCAACGAAGTTGTAAGTTTGTTTACAGCTACATTTTTGTTAAATGATTACTACGTCATGTCAATCCTGTTATAAAACTAGTATACCTATTAATTAAGTAAAAACTCTCATCTCAATCTTGATAACATTGGGCAAATTGGTTTGTCAATGCGTCACTATGTTTGGGTTATTAGTTTAGTTTAAGGGACTAGTTGGGACTATGTTTATTGTAAACAAGTGTTTGAAACAGCTATCTAGGGAGTATTTTTTACAATGGACAAATCATGGAGAATAGGATGTCTAGGGACTATGAAGTAGGAGTTGAAATGTCAAACCCTCTCCTAGACACTCTAACCCTAGCCTAGGAGACTGGCGTGAAGCCAGCGAATCTCGTCCTTACCTTGACGATCCTCGCTGACCATCTTAACTTAACTACGACTTAAACAATGCCAATAACTTAAAAAGTGCGGAATAAACAAAATTTGTGCTACTTTCTGGTAGCTTTGGATCTGCAACTACCAAAATTTATTTTCAAAAGCTTGTAGTTGCATTTAAGGATTTTCATTGCTTCCACATTTGATTTTGTATGCATTTGACATTTTAATGGTGTGTTATCTGATCTTGTAGTAAATGCGGTTGGCTGCTATCAGTAAATAAACAATACGATTTATGTTACCTCCTGCAGTTCTGTCGTACGAACAGTTTTCCAGCATTACAATCTGATAAGCTCACTCTTTCATGCCCCATACTACTATCCAATTTTTAGTTTGTGTTTGGCTGTTACTAAATAGATATATTGGATATATATGTATGTTCATTGATAGGCTAGGTATATATTGATTTAATTTATTTTTTGGTATGGTGGTGTGGGGAGGGTTGTTTTGAAGTTTGAAGTTATTTTTTGGTACACTGTCAAGAAAAAAATCTCTTGTTTTTTACATTGGATTACTTGACGAATTTAAATCAATCAAGTAATCTCATACTTGACAGTGAAAAACTGTCAAGTAAACCTTTTTTTTTTGTAGTAGTGCATGTTTCTTATGAGTAGCTAAAGTCACTGATGGGTTAGGAAGTTAGGAATCAATCTGTAGACAAGCATATTTAATATTTCATTTTGTCTTATTTTTACCACGTCATAAACTTGAACGCATCGAAAGAGTACTTTCAAGTAAAGGTAGACAATTGCTCGAAAGGGTAAGTAACTTAGACCACAATGAGCAAAGATAGGGAGTAACTTAAAAATAAGAGTAAACCTATTGCATTGTGAATGCATCATTTATATCTAGAAATAGAATATTTGTGGCATTAAGGCGTCGAAAGGTTACTTGTCTTAATTATTACTAAATGCATGAATATAACCCATGTTTGTCAAAATGATTGAAATAGCTTCTTAACCCTATTGACTACACATATAGTTCCTATAACACAATATATGCATTACTTTGAGGCTAGCCAACGCATTTCCATCCACATTTATCCATCGCATATCAACTGGGTAGATTAGATTAGCTTAGACTAGACTAGTATACCACATACTTTAACCCATGCTTTTCTTCATTACCTTTTCTTTATCCAAAAGAATAATAGGTAATTTACTAGTTTAAATACAAATTTCTTGTGTTCGACCCTAGACTTGCCAAGTTAATTTAGTTTATACTTGGGCAAGGTTAGGAAAACTTGTAACGCATCACCATTCCATCGCATAACCACAAAATCATTTCATACATGCCTAATCCAACATAGGCCTCAGTCTATTCATTTGCACGAACCCATTTTTCATTAGACTTTCGAACACTTTGGTTGTTAGTTGAGCTAGGGTTTGGACGACACTCCTTCGTTAAAAATGAATCGCAGATCCTCGAGTATTAATATTGTCGTTAAGTTTGATATCTATGTTGAAAAGTTATCGTTGGTAAGTTTGTCAAAAGCTAACACGTGGAGTAATGAGCTAATCATATGTTTAAATATAAACAAATTCTATTAGAGATAGACCACAAACCTCTTAAATCCAATCATGTTTTAGCAAAAGTAACAATATACCTAACATATATGTTGCAATGATATTTCAATGGTTTAGAATAATCTTCACCGAGGGGTAATCGATTATCCCTCCATTGAACCAAGACTATCTTGACTAAACACTATCTGAATAGTTCTTTATTTCGTATATTTTAGTTACCGTTACTTTGGTCAATAATATACTTGACACTTTAGATATTCTTCTAAGTATGACCTTCCATTTTTGAGTTTCTAAGATTAGGATCAATATGTTCCCGAAGTTGAAAAGATAAAATTGATAACAAATTTTAAAAATTCTATCAACTTGGGAGTTCATGGTGTTCCAAATCCTGTAATACAACCCTCTGATTGGTAAGGTCACTCTAGGGCAAACATGCAGGCGTAATAAACCTCACAGTGTAACCTAATGGAAGAGACCTTAGGACGTGTTGACACATATCCTTCACCAGTTCCTATAAAAAACTTTCCCGATTCACCTTGATATTGATTCATGCAAACACTCTCTAGATGGAGTCCGCTCCTAAGGCGGCCGAAAGTCGAACATGAATCTCATGGTGTGAGCTCTTAGGGACGTTAAACCTAAAAGTACATTACTTCTCTTTGGCTTAAGTGTTCTTAAACGATTTCAGAGTTTACTTTTACATAGGCATATATCTGACTAATTAAAATACCCTAAGTAGGTGTTGTATTCAAGTATAACTTTTATACTGAATTGTAAACTACGATGTCTATGTGATAAACCATTTTTATAACCTCACATCTCTCACGTGTGCTTATAAAAGTAGGTTAACTAGGCTTAATAACTGATTTCGATCTCTAAGTAGCATGTGTACCATAAACCGTCAACTTAAGAACATTCAGTCTTAATCATCTTATCAGACTTTTTGTCAAGATCGAATCAGGTGAGCCTCTTGCAACAAATTTACATGATATCAACCTATTTTTAGGAAAAAAAATGGTGGATTTTGTTCAACATAGGTGAACATGTGATTTATCTTTGTTATGGATTTTAGATGTCTAATTCATTTTGTAACACTTCTAACTTAGACAACTAATATTATACATTCATCTCTCATGCTTTATATAACAATTATAAAACATAAAATTTATATAGGTTTAAAATTTATTAATTAATTTATCCAAATCAAATTTAATTAAATCAACTTTAAATTAAAAACTAAATAATTAAACAACAATAATTTAATTAATTTAATTTTAATCAAATTAGATTAAATTAACTTAAAATTACATCATATGCAATTTATTAAAAAATATAACAATTATAGCATAATTTTCATAGGAAAAATTAAACATGCATACTACATATATTATAACAATTGTAATATACAAACAATGCATGTATCATTCTAATCCTATGGTGGGTGTTTAAATCTATATGACATACTATAGGCACAAAGATTCAACTTAATTAAAACATACATTCATAATGCATAATTAACTAAAAATGCTCAAATTGGGCTGACTTTGGAAATTTTTTCCAAGTACAAATTAAAATTGTTACAATAATAATTAATAAATGGCCTCGAACAAGAGCCTGAAACGCTTCAAAATGGCCCAAACCAGCTGGAAACGACTTGAATCGGACCAAAATAGGATGAAAACAAGCTAAGTCAATTGCAGAATTGGCGAACCAGTCTGAACCAAACAACTTCTTCTTCCTTAAGCAAAATCTGGAAAAACACTGCATATTTTTTTCCTCTGTTTTTTCAGCAGCCATGGCGGCAACTTTGAAGCTTCAATTCGTGCAAATTACAACACAAATGACTTCAATACTTTTACATAAGCTTTATTACAAATTAGAGAACCAATTACAACTTGAAAATTATAACTTTAAACAATTAAAATTGCTTGAAAAAATTGCAAAAACAATAGGTTTCAATTTAAACATCCATGAATATTCAACTCAAAATTAGCACCCGCCAAATCAAATTGAGTGTTCTAAGCAAGCTTGATACCAATTTTATGTTAAAATAACATGTTAGCAAAAGTGAATCAAACTAAAACACTCGAAGTTTTATGAATTTTGAGGATTAAACATGTCAGAAAAATTAGAGAAAAATAAAAATTTTGAATGCTTACCTTTGTAGATCCAAATTTTTCCTCTATATTTGATGAATTTTAATGAAATCAAGTTGTAGACAACCACACAAATCTTTTCTACTAATCTCTGGACTTAGAACAAGGTTGTGAGACCTTTTAAGTGATCAATTTGGTGGAGTATCGAGAAAAAAAAAATAGTATAAACACAAATGAAATTTTTGCAAAATTGAACAAAGTGCAATCACTCTTTAACACAATGAAATTGTGTATTTTATTGTAAAATAATATGCAAACTATCAATTAGTATTTATTTTGGCTATGGTTGAGGGGATTAGTATTTGAATGAGAAGATCACAGTTCATCAAAGCAGGTATGTTAATCACTTTGCACTTTGAAGTTGGATAATTTCACTAGCTTCACCGTAAGTCAAATTTTGACTTTTGATTTTTGAAATTCTTAAATTTCAAAAATCTTAATAATTTAATAAATAATTATATAATCAATCTAATTATTATTTTTAATTAATTTAATTAAAAAATAAAAAAATAACATATAATTAATTAAACTATTTAATTAATTCAATATTATATTATTATTTTACCATCATTAATTCGATCCTATTGTCCTAATTTGAATCGGTATTCAAATTTCCAATATTGAAATCCTTTTTAAATATAAATTTTCTCTCAATTTGCAATCGTTAATTATTTCGGATATTATTAGCGATACAATTAATTCAAACCGTTCGAATTACTTGATCACTTTGTTTTTAGTTTAATCTCATAATGAGCTAGTAGATGAACCTAGTAGATCTACAAATCATGAGCTCCAACGATCTGATACTATTTGGTTAAACTCTTTTAAACGAGCTAATAAAAATTTGTTAACTGACAGGACTGTCCACTATAGCTCATAGTTATATTCTCCTCACAGTAGATATATTTGTGCCCATCTTATGTAACCATAATTACTAAGTCAACCATTCACATGTTATTCGTAATCTCGGTTGGGTCAATTTACCATTTTACCCCGAGATTACATATTTTTCCTTTAAGCTTCAGTTGATCCTCTAGTGAACAAGTGGTTTAAGATCCAACCTGTAAACTGAATTCCTCTTAAGACAATGAGAGAGTGCGACCCCTTTGTCCAAGATTTGCAGTCAGGACTTAAGGGAACTACCTATCTACTAACCCTTAAAGCGAGCATGGGTGAATTTCGTCTTACACCCTATGTCTCTAGCTATCCACCAAGCCTTAACCGTGAAATTGGAGGTCTATTGAGCCATGGTTGATTAGTTGCTCTCAACTATGTAGATCTAAGAATAATCACATGTAAACAGGAGTTCATAGTTAGCTCAGCATTAAGGTCGAGTTACCTTGGTCATCTATGATCGAAATAGTCAGTATGAGACAATTAACAGTGTTATAATGTAAAAGTGACTATTTCATTGTTCGATCTTATACAATCTCATTACATATGATGCTCCCACTCACATGTCTCCACATGAGCGTTTTGGGATCACTCTGCTTGTACTAAATACAAAGTGAGTCGCATTCATAGTGTCTCAAAACAAGGTACCCAACCTTATTCTTATACTATAAACCATTTAGACTATTACTCAACCTTGATCTATGTTTATGTCTCTTCATAAAGTTCAAGTACTCATACTAAAGCTAAGAAACTTTGTTTATTGGATTCTGAGTTTTATCATAAACAAATATCTTATTCAATAACAATTTATTGAACAATATTTCAACAACTTTATAAAATAATAGAAAATTTTATCATTCACAAATTACGAGTTTTATAGCATAATACCCAACACCCTTGATACCCAAATGTGGTATGATCAGGTGGGTTGTTCCATAAGATTAATTGAGGTGTACGTAAACTGGTTTGGACACCCACAGATCTAAAAAAACAGTTGTAATTACCCATTAAATATTAGTTAACAAAAAACTATTATTAATTCATTGATAAACATGTTTTAGGTAAAAAATATTGTATAATTACTATTTTGTTATATTAAATAATTTATAATACATTACATAATATATATTTTAATTTTAAAACAATAGTTATATTTTAAATGACATACTGTACTTCTAAATTTTTTATTTATATTTATTATAATAAAATTTATAAAATTTAAATTTTAAAATATAGAAATTATTTCAAATTGACATAATTGCTGAAAATATTTGCAAATATAGCAAAATTTTAAAATATATATAATAATGAATACTGATAGACACGATATCAGTGTCTATAGAAGTCTAATAGTATCTATCAATGTCTATCATTAATAGATTTTGAAACTTATTATATTTTGTTTCATTTTGTTATATTTGAAAACAATCCTTTAAAATATGAAATAGAAACCTTGAAACAAATGGGTAAGTATTTAGCATGCCTAATCAAATGATTATCTTTAGATTCCACACTTTTATTTTAGTAATTTATTTCATTAAATTGTTGTTGTTTTTTTTTTCTAATTTTGAACTTTTATATTGTATATTAAAAGAACCATTTATCATTATATCCACAATTTCACATAACCACAACAACCACGTGAGTCCACTGTCGAGCAAAACTAAAATTTAAATTTTTTATTGCTCGAAAATTAAAACAAATTCAATAGCTACAAAAGTGCCAATCGAGCCACCGTCCCACTCACGGTCGTTACCACCAAATTTTTCGTACAAAACTATAAACGACGTTAGTGTCCGAACTCCCACAAGCCGTCACCGCCACCCGCCGTCAATTTCTCCGACACTGAACTAACTTTTCTAACATCTCCTACCATTATTCCGACCGCTCCATTATCTCTAAGATACACATTTTGTACATCCTCGTAATAAACATCGACAATATTTCGGGACGGTGAATCCCACTCCGCCTCCACCACCGACGTTCGGCTCCTGCCACGCGTGTCCCAAAGCTTCAGTGACACATTTGCCGAAGCACCCTCACTGGCAGCCACCACCATTCTCCTCGGCAATACCGCTGCCGCTTTCAGCGAACCTCCGCCGCTGAAAATTGAACAAATCTCCTTCTCTTCATTCTCATCGTACAACGAAATCACACTCCCACTCAGCTCCTCAAACTCGCATTTGAATTTCACATCACCCCATTGCCTCACTACGCTTCTGTCCAACCCAAAACATTGCCACAAAAACAAATCTTTGTTGCCTCCTCCGTTGCAGTGCCGTCGCCGGATACGGGAACAACAGCCACCGTCAAATTCACCAGAAAACCGACCTGAGCCTTTAACCCGAAAATCCGAGTCGTTGTTGGGTTCCCTATCACTCTCATTCTCATCTTCCGATTCAGAGCTTGAAAGCAGGGGAGATTTGAGATTCTTTGAAACTAAACCACCGCTGTCTCTCCCATGGAGAGATCGGTAGAGAGGTTCGGAAATCGGAGTAGTTTTAGTTCTCCGACGACAGATGATGATAAAAACCTTAACACGATTGATTATTCCTGTAAATGTGGCCAACAAAGCAATAATCAGAGCACCCCATTTCCAAAAATGCTGGGATAGGAAAAAGGAAGTGGAAATTCTTGAGAGAAAATTGGGTTTGGAAAGCGAGCCCAGATCTGCTCCTAATTCAGTAATCCTGTTTAGAACAGGAACTTCCATTGATCTTGAATTCCCCAAAGGAAAAAGAAAAAGAAAAGGAAAAAAACTGGAGTAATTTTCTTGGCTTCCAAACAGATTTTACGAAAGGAAAAATAGAAAATATGAATGTGGAGATGGCCAAAGTTTATAAAGGAAGAATACGAAAGAGGATAAATATAAGAAATGGAGACGTGGCGGATAATGATAGGGCATTGGAATATATTATTATTATCCATGTTATTAATAGGTCGCAATTTTAAAATTTGGAACTCATCAAATAGATTGGGACAAATGAGTCAGCATCCAAGAGTAGAAAATTAAAAATTTGGAGTTTTCGAGCCGCGTGTGATTCCCTGAAGAAAAATAATAATCAATTAACAATTTGCATGTTTAATCTTAAAACTTGTACGTGTTTTGACCCTTCTAAAAAAAAGATTTTTACTAAATTTTAATTTTATACCTTATAGACTTATAAATTTTAATAACTGTTTAAACTTTCGAATTTCTGTAAAATAAATAAATTTTTTAAACTTTTATTTTTTTTTTCTGACGTATTATTAATATATAAAATATTTTTCTAAAAATAGAGATATGTGTTAACCACTAGCTTATCATCTCAAAGAAATGATGGAACAGTGTTTTTATTTTAAGTTTTGTTGATTGAAAATCCAGGCATTGGTCACCGCCAAGGTGAAAGCTGGGCAGGAGATTTTGTGGTGGGAAGTTAGCGGACGGTTGACCCATTAAGAGAGTGACACGCGTCAGTATTCCAGTGACTGTGACGGCGAATTCTAAACGAGTGGGGGTGGTTAGAGTCCAAATTTGTGTGATATGGGAACTGCAGGTGGGTCCCAGGGCTTTGTCCTGTTTTGGGACATGCGGTTAAGAATTGAAGATATCCTTGGCCGTGTGTGTGTGTCTGGCCGGTGCCTGTAATCATGAGAGTAGAGGTAAAGTTTTGGGGGGATTCGCTACATATCCATAATCAAATTCTTTGTTTTAGATTAAAATTAAAATAATTTATTTCAAACTTTATTTTTTATATTTCATATTGTTACAAGAACACTCATTTATTGAAGGGTGATAACACACAGCTCTATAAAATTGAGCATGAAGAAGACAACATCCTTATTAGGAGGAAATAAAGTAAAGTTGAATGATCTGTACAAAAAATTTTTTGTTTAATACACTCTCTCAAATTCAAGATAGGTGAAGAGTCATGAGTTTGCAACAGCAGGAGGTAAATAAGTGTGAGGATAGAGCTTTGGTGCAACTTGATCCTGAGTAGAAATGAAAGAAACGAAAAGATCATTCCAAAGAACCTTTTCGTAAACAAAAGATAGTCAATTTCAATGTGTTTGGTATGAGCATGAAGACAAGATTACTATCTAGAGAGATACCAGAAACATTATCACACCACAACACCGAAGAATAAAAAAGAAAGACATGAAGATCACATAATAACTGATGAGCCAATAAACCTGGGTGGCGTGTTAGCGAGTGCACGATAGTCAGCCTTTGTAGATGAGCGTGAAACAATAGCCTGCTTTTTGGCAGGCTAGGAATTGGGAGAAAATCACCGCGAGAAAACAACATAACCAGTGGTAGAGTGTAACATCCCAAACCTTTTTAAGGTAAATTGTAATTTTATGTTATTATTTATCTTAGTAATTTTGGTAAAGTTATA
>JBBPDJ010000014.1:4915765-4937801 GCA_037974625.1 Cucumis cinereus
AGTTTTTATTACCAATTGAGTTGTAATCTGTTTGCTAGTGTATTCAGTTCATAATATATTTAAAATTTCCCCAACAAGGAGATGGTCCCCAAACATCACTATGGACTAGACTTAGAGGAGCAAAAGAAATAGAATGAAATATGGAAAAAAAGATAATTTTTTTCATTTTTGCAGGTAAATAACTTGTGCAAGTGCAAGTGGATAAAGACGAAGAAATAGAAATACTAAGTCAAGACAGTGATTGACATAAAATTTTGGGAGATAGATGTCCTAATCAGTAATGCCATAAAGAGGAATATTGTTTTTCCAAAAAAGTTGTAAAGTTTTGGATGTACTGGAAGTGGTGATTCTTTGGAAATAGTGGAAACAGATTATAGTCCATTGATACTCTAGTTAGGATAGAAATAGCGGCCAATGACTCTGTCTTTAATGAGGAACTGGTCAGAGTAAAAACTAAAGAAACAGTTATATCATGAAAAAATTTACTAATGAATAAGAGATTGACGGATATCGGTGCCATTGTGAGTACTAGGAAGAGTTTGACCATTACTGACAATTACCGTGTTCTTGCCTTTGTAATCAGTGGTTAAGTCGAGGTTGGGCAAATCGTTTGTCAAGTGAGCATACAATTGCTATCAGATAACCAAAAATTGTTGAAGGATGAAGGATTTTGAATTGACATAGAATTAACTACCACGGCTGCCAATTGGGTTTGAGGATGTACCCTTAAAAAGAAAAATTCATGCGATTATAATAGTCGAGTGCTTTGTGACCGAGTCTATCACATATTTGACAATGAATTTTAGTAATAGGCAGAACACTTGTATTTTAAGAAAAGTTAGAACCATGAAATTGACCCAGATTGTTTCATTGAGAAAATAGAGGCCCAATTGATGATTAAGGCCCACGAAAATGACCATTTGGCCCAAATTGGAAAGCTCACTTGACCCATTATGTGAAAAGCTATTTGATCCATTATATGAAGTGGAATTAGGGCTAGAATGATGATTTTGTCTGCCTCTTCTACAAATAAAATGACCACGGCCATGAAAGGGGAATCATCTGCCATAGTTGCCGTGAGTTGACGTCGACAGAGTTTAAAATTTTGTTGTGGCCATGGGATTCGGTTCGAAGTTTGGAACATCGCCATGACCGTAAATGTCGATCGCCTTAGCTTTTGCATTAGGGAGAACTTCTAACTCCATAAGTGTGACAGTTGTATCCCGAGTGCAAATGGAGGTTCAGAAGGAGTTAAACTCACTTGGTAAGTCATTGTTGATGATTAAAAGAGTCTTCTCATCATCAACTGCGACGCTAGTTACGGTAAGTCGATTAACGAAAAGCTTTAGTTTTCAGAAGTATTGTTCTACTGATTCTGTGGGATCTTTTTTTATGGTGTAAAATGCATATCAGAGCTCAAGTACACTGGATATGAATTTTGAAGAGTACTAATTTTCATGGTTGACCCAAAGTTCACGAGTAGTGATGGCGAAGATGACGTGCAAGAAGGCAGAAGGCGATATTATTTCATTATTCAAGGTAATAAGAACTTGATCACGATAATTTTAGTGAACATATTATGGATTAATTTCGGAGTGGTGGAAGAAGGGAGGGTTGTTTGTGCTAGCTCTTGAGCAGAGGAGGTCACGGTGAATGGATTTTCTAGTAAAGTAATTGAATTTGGGAGGCATTGGTGTTGTATTGTCCAGGTGATCGAACAAGGTTTGAGCACGAAATATGGTAGAGATTTAGTACCTCCATTGTACATAATTGGTGGAATCAAGCCGAACAAGAACTAGATTGCAAATATTTGAGATTAGAGTAGAAATTTGAGGGATGAAGACTGTTGGATTAAATTGAGATGAGGAAGAAGCTATTGGACAAGAAGATGAAGAAGCCATTGAAGAAGACGTTTGTCAAACAACTCTGGTACCAAGATAAAATCTAATTTATTTTATTTCAATCTATTTTTTCCCTTTTATCATTCCATGAGTACAAGAGCACCTATTTTATATAAGGGTGAGGACCAACAAACTTTCTTAATATAAAGAGAAAAGACAAATGGACAAATGGTGTTTCTTAATATAGGGCTAAGTGTTCTAAAGGGACAAAACACTAATATGAGAGAATAAAGTGAAAATGAATCTTGACAAAAATAATTATATCTAATAAAATCAAACTATTTTAAATATTATGATAATAAATGCCTATTATCCATTATTCTTGGTGTCATTTTAACAAGTGTATCCCTTTACTCTCCCATCCACAATGCCAAATGTCTTGGCATTTGGTGGATGTTGTAAGACACACACATCGGGAGAGAATCCAAAGAAGTAGGAGAAAGTGGAGAATTTCATAGAGAAGAAAAAAAGGAAAACTGTAGAAGCAAATTGTGTCTATCAAGGTAATGATATATTTGAATTTGACTAATTAGGATGTGACAAATTTCTTTGAATCTCCTTTAAGAGAAGATCGACACAATTGATGTAACAACAAATGTTTCTTTTGATTTTGGAAACATCTAGAATAATGTTTTTGTTATTTTATTATTCATCTTCATGTTTTGTTTTGTTAACATTAACCTTTGTACATTCCAAATATTATTTTACTTAATGTAATTATTTTCTTTTAATGAAGAAATATGCATCATTTTCATACGTTGAGTGATTAAAAAATGAGCAAAGATCTATGTTTGGTAGACAGTGCAACCACACACACAATACTTACAAATAAAAAATATTTTTTCCAAATTGACAATGTTGAATGGAAAAGTAAATACAATATCAGGTTCGGCAAACTTGATTGAAGGTTTTGAAAAAACAAATGTTATTTTACCTAGAGGAACAAAATTAACCATTGAAAATGCATTGTTCTCTAGTCAATCAATAAAAAATCTACTGAGTTTTAAAATATACGTTGCAATGGTTATCATATTGAGACTGGTAGAAAAAATAAGATAGAATATCTTGATATTATCTCTACTATCTCAAATGAAAAATGTATATTAGAAAAGTTGTCTGCTTTATCTTCAGGGTTATATTATACTCACATTCGAGTGAAGCATATGTGACGATGAACCTGAAGTTCATGAATCCTGATATATTTGTTATTTGGCATGACAAATTAGGACATCCGGGGTCTATAATGATGAGAAGAATTATTGCGAATTCCAATGTACACCCATTAAAGAACTAGAAGATTTTTCAATATAATGAATTATCATGTGATGCTTGCTCTCAAGGTAAATTAATAGTTAGACCATCACCAACTAAAGTGGAAATTGAGTCACCTACATCCTTAGAACGAATTCGTTGATATATGTGAACCTATTAACCTACCAAGTGGACCATTTAAGTATTTCATGGTCTTAATAGACGTATTTAGCAGATGGTCACATCTGTGCTTATTATCAAATCCAAATCTTGCATTTGCAACATTACTTGCTCAAATAATTAAGTTAAGAGCACAATTTTCTAATTATACAATTAAGAACATTCGACTTGATAATGCTAATGAATTTACATCCCAAACCTTTGATAATTATAGTATGACAATTGGGATAACTGTTGAACATCTTGTAGCTTATGATTATACACAAAATGGTTTAGCAGAATCGTTTATAAAGCATTTGCAATTAATTGCTAGACCACTGCTTATGAGGGTTAAGTTTCCTACATCTGTATGGGGACATGTTATTTTCATGATGCATTACTTGTACGTATTAGGCCAGCAACTTATCACAAGTACTCACCATTACAATTAGCATATGACCATGAGCCAAATATTTCTCATTTGAGATTTTTTTGGTGTGCAATGTATATTCCAATAGCTCCACCACAAAGCAGTAAAATGGGTCCTCAAAAGAGGCTAGGAATATATGTTGGATTTGATTCTCTATCAATTATTAAATATCTTGAACCCCTGACGAGTTATATATTTACTGCACGATTTGCTGATTGTAATTTTAATGACACAAAATTTCCAACATTAGGGGGATGAATTCAGAAGTTGGAAAAAAAAATTACTTGAAACGTATCATTATTGTCTCATTTAAATCCTCGTGCAAATCAACGTGAACATAAGTTCAGAAAATAATTAATTTGCAAAATATTGTAAATATGTTACTAGATGCATTTGTAGATGCAAAGAAAGTAACTAAGTCACATATACAAGTTGCAAATATCCCATCAAAATTTGATATTCCAACACAACAAGTTGTTATTAATGAATCTGGAGCACGCTAGAAGCGTGGTAGACCAGTAAGTTTCAAAGATAAAAATCCTCAAAAAAGGGAATCAATAACTCAATTAAGAATATGAGTGTTTCAGAAAAAATCCAGAATTTGAATCATGACAAAAATATTAAAGAAGATAAAATAATTGAGGATAATAATGAGATTTCGATAAATTATGTCACTACAAGAAAAAGATGGAACCGAACTAATGTAGTTGTTGATAAAATATTTGCCTATAACGTTACTCTAGATATTATATCTTAAAATGAGGATCCTGAACGAAAATCTGTTGAAGAATGTCAACAGATAAAATATTGGTCTTTATGGAAAGAAGCAATTGAGGCTGAATTAAACTCACTTTCAAAATGTCAAATTTTTGGACCAGTAGTTCAAACACCAGAAGGTGTCAAACCTGTGGGATACAAATGAGTATTTGTAAGGGAAAAAAATGAAAATAATGAGATCACAAGATATAAAGCAATATTTTCCTGTGGGTTTAGGGTTGCACATGATTTTTCACAAAGACCTGGTATTGATTATGAGGAGACATATTCTTCGGTGGTGGATGCAATCACATTAAGATTTTTAATTCGCTTGACTGTGTATGAAAATCTAAACATGCATCTTATGGATGTAGTCACAATATATTTATATGGATCACTTGACAATGATATTTATATAAAAGTCCCAAAAGGATTTAAAATACCTGAAACATATAAATCAAGTTCTCGGGAACTATATTCAATAAAGTTACATAGTTCACTATATGAATTAAAACAAACAGGACGAATGTGCTATAATTGTCTGAGTGGATATTTGTTGAAAGAATGATATATCAAAATAATCCAATACGTTAATGTGTTTTATAAGAAAATCACAGTCATGATTTGCAATTAGAACTGTATATGTTGATGATTTAAATATAATTAGAACTCTTGAAGAGATTCCAAAGGCTATAGAATATCTTAAGAAAGAATTTGAGATGAAAGATCTCGATTTTTATATTTTTATATTTTATTTTTTGCCTTGGTTTGCAAACTGAGCATTTAGCATATGGAATATTTTTTCTTTGTTAACTTATGCAGAAAAGGTTTTAAAAAGATTTTATATCAATAAAGCACATCCATTAAACATTCGAATGTAAGTTCGTTCACTAGATGTGAAGAAAGATATATTTCGATCTCGATGTAATAATGAAGATCTTTGTGGTCCAAAAGTACATATGATAGTGCAAGGTGCACTTATGTATCTTACTAATAATACAAGACCATATATTGCATTTTCTGTAAATCTATTAGCTAGATACAGTTCCAATCTATCAAAAAGACATTAGAATGAATTAAGCATATACTTCGTTATCTTCGAGGAACGATCGATATAGGTTTGTTTTATTCAAATAAATCAAATTTTGACGTAGTTGGTTTTGCAGATTCATGATATTTATCTGATCCACATAAAGCTAGATCTCAAATAGGTTATCTATTCACATGTGGAGGACCTGCTATATCATGGCGCTCAGTGACACATATCATAACAGTTACTTTTTCTAATTATGCTGAAATTCTTGCAATGCACGAGACGAGTCGAGAATGTGTATGACAAAGACTCAGCACATTCGTGGAACATGCGACTTGTCTTCTAGTGAAAATTTTCCAACGATACTATACGAAGACAACACGACATGTATAACTAAAATCAAAGTGTAACATCCCAAATTTTAAGGTAATTTGTAATTTTATTTATCAATTATCTT
This sequence comes from Cucumis cinereus, assembly GCA_037974625.1. Classification (NCBI taxonomy): domain Eukaryota; kingdom Viridiplantae; phylum Streptophyta; class Magnoliopsida; order Cucurbitales; family Cucurbitaceae; genus Cucumis; species Cucumis cinereus. The sequence continues at coordinate 4,921,753 of JBBPDJ010000014.1, forward strand.
ATTATTTGTTGGTAAATATTAATATTGGGATGTTTATGTTGGTTAATTTTTTAATTTGGATTAATTGTGAGAATTATTAATTCTTGTGGTTTTGTTTATTTGTGGTTGGAGAAAAAGAAAAGGTGAGTTTTAATGAGGAGAGAGGAATGAGTTATTAAAGAGGAAAGAGAAAAGGTGGATATTTGTAAAAAGTTTAAAAAGGAAAAATAATAATAAATGATAATAATATTTTGTCATTATTATTATTTATTTATTTATTTATTTATAGTCTCGAGCCACGTGCAAGTTGTCATCTTTATCTCTAATTTTTCTTCTTTGCGTGAAAACCCTAGTAACCGCCACCGTGAGTCTTCTCCTCTTCTCTCCATCTCCGTCGCACCGTTCGACATCGCACGCCTCACTGAAGCCACGCGGAACTCCTAGCTGTCAGCCACGCCAGCCTCGAGCCATTGTTCCCTTCGTGAGCCCAGATCAGCCATGTCGTCGGCCGCACCACACCCCACTCTACGTCCCACTTCGCGTCGGCAGTCGTGCCTTTCAGATCCATCGTACTGCTCTTCTCCATTAGCCAAGCCGAAAAGCCCAAGTCGCGCTTCCCTTCTTCTCCGTCTCAGCCAACGCCAACGCCTCCTCGTTGTGAAGTCGCGTGCCTTCCTGACCCGAGCTTCGTCCTTGCCGAGCTAGCCTCTATTTGTGCACCGCGCCGTTTCTTCGCCAAGTCATTGTTCGCATTGAAGCCGAGCTGATCTCCACTCGCGCTCACTAGATTCGCGAGTCGGTGTTTCGTCTGCACGTCAATTGCTTCCCAAGCCGCGCCTCGTGCCGCCAGTTCTCGAGTCGAGCCGAGCCGCTTTCTTGATCCACGCCGCCTCCTGTCACCGCCGCCACTGCTGTTTGTTGGTGTATTTGGTAAGGTCTAGGAAGAATTTAATTTGGGTTTTAAAGTACCCAATGAAGTTTTAATTGAGGATTTTTACTTGGATTAATTTGGATGTTTCCTTATTGTTTGAAGGATCAAATTGGAGGTTCAATTTGGCATTTTGTGGTGCAACTAACTTTAGTTTGTGCTCTTCAAATTGGCTTGGTTTCATCTCGATTGGTGAGTTTGGATGTGGCTATTGAAGGTTAAAATTTATTAATAATTCTTATGGGAAGAAATTATTAATCAAAGTTTTCGTGTGTTTAAGGACAATTGAAGGCTATCTTTGAGCTAAGAAATTTTTTGTAATCTTGAGGTAAGGAATACTTCTACTTAATCCATGCCTTTGGCGAATAAGGTGTAGATGATGGTTAAATGTCATTCATTGTGGTGTTAACTTTGGGTTCTTGTATATGTTTGTATGGATTATACATGACCTATCGTTCCATTGATATGTGTTATCTGATGCTTGAGGATTTAACTTCTTATGATCACTATGTTTACTGAACTAATTGTTGGATATGGTGTCTGTTAACTTTACCTAATTACTTTGTACTTGGTGGTGGAACGGTGTGGCAAGTCTGTGTGGTGTATTGTCGTGAGAGTCGGTTAACAAGCTTGTGTGGCGTATTGTTCCAACAGGGTCAGATAGCAAGCCTGTGTGGCGTATTACTCTGACAGAGCCAGTTAACAAGCTTGTGTTGCGTATTGTTCTGGAAAAAAACCTGTGTGGCGTATTGTTCCGACATGACTGTTCCTACTAAACCAATTGATTGTGTGTCGTTAAGTACGAGTTATTAGGGAGAGTTAATGGTCACCTAGTGAGATCAGTAGTGTTGGTTCCTTACTGGGTATATTTTCTTATACTCATCCTTTCTATGTTGTGTTTCAGGCAAAGGTAAGAAGGAACCGACGAGGAACAAGAAGAGCCAGTGACCATACCGGAGAGGACTATGAGACCTTTTGCTTCCGCTTTATGTTTATTTTGGCATTTTACGGTTAAACTGTTTTATTTTTATTTGTCGTACTTACTTGGTTTAGAAAACTGTTTTAGAGATCCTTTTAGGTTCTTTTTATTTTTATTTTTATTATGGTTAAGTATTTGTTTGGCGACTCTTTTAAATCTTTATTTTGATTTAGTAAAAGTATTTGTTTTGTTTTACTTTCGTTCTCTAAAAATTGATTTTTACTAGTTTTAAATTAAGTAACGTCCCGGTTCAGTTTGAGAATTCGGAGCGTTACACAAAGGATGTTATATTAAAGGTGATAGGACAAAGCATATTTCACCAAACCTTTCTACACCCACGATCTTGAAGAAAATGACGACATCACAGTACAATAAATTTGTTCAAAGGACATTCTGGGAGACTTATTTACAAAATCATTACCTACCACAACCCTTGAAAAATTGACACACAACATTGGAATGCAGCGACTCAGAAATCTTACGTTAATGTCTCCATGAGGGGGAATAAATTGTTATTTTTTAAGTGTATAAATTATATGAAATATGTACTCTTTTTCCTTCACTAGGATTTTTTTCCCATATGATTTTTCCTAGTAAGGTTTTAACGAGACATAATATTATATATATATATAATAGACATCTTAGGGGGAGTATTATAAATATTATGATAATAGATGTTCATTATCCATTATGCTTGGTATAATTTTAACAAGTGTCATCCATTTACTCTCCCATCTACAATTTCAAATGTCTTGAGTAACCTAAACATTGCACATCTACATTCCACCTGTTTTGAAGGTGTCAATCCCTAGTGGTTATGTAATCCACCATATGCTTGCCAAGTTGCCTATAAATAATGGTATTTGGTGGATATTGTAAGACACGCACATTGGGAGAAAATTCAAAGAAGTTGGGGAAAGTGCAGAATTTCACAAAGAATTTCATAATTTTCTAATTTTCTAATTTTGTTTTATTCATTATATTTTATTTATTTGAATAGTATATTTTCTCGATATTCGTGTTCCCGTTGTACCTGATTTTTCAACACAAACATATTTGAAAAAATTCTTTAAATTAAAATTTAACATACTTGATTTTGATTGAGTTCTTAGTATCAAATTATCTAACAAGCATGCACTACTACAAAAAAGGGAATACTTGACACTTTGAAATCTACTATATAAAACTATCAAGAATAAACAAAAGGGAAAAGATTGTAAATTTTTTGCTGAATATTTTCAATACTTGACGATTTTTACTTGTCAAGTTTAGTGTGTTTTTACTTGACAGATTTTACCCGTCAAGTAATAGGGTTGAATTAAAAAAAAATTCATTTGGGCAAAGAGAAGAACTGAAACGCCCGTGTTCCCTCTCCCTTTCTTTCCCAAAAACGCGAAACTCCCCTTTCTTTTCCTCTCTCATTTTTTTTTCGTCTTTCTTTCCCCTTTTCCTTTCCCTTTCCCTCTCTTCCAAAATGCAAAGAACAACGACGACGAAGTGGAGTTGTGAGTCATTTGCAAAGTGAGTTTAGGGTTTTCTACGAAGCGAGTTATCTCTGAACGCCGACGACGATTCAAAAAACTCCCTTTCCCTTTCGGTTTAGGGTTTTCTTCGAAGTGAGTCGTCTGCAAAAAGAAACGAATTGGAGTTTTCTCACCACAGTGAAGAACGACGACAGTTTGAGGTTGCCTCAACCCAAGCTCCAATGTTCTAAAGTAAATTAATCGTTTCAGCATTAAGTTTTATTTTAGATTTCGTTTCACCTGGGAATCTAATTCTTTGAATGCAATCTGGTCAGCTCCTCAATACTCGAGACATGCTGACTTACAGCCAATTCAAGTTGGATGAACTGCATATAGAGCTAGTTGATTTTCAGGGTGGCCACATGTGATACAATGCTACATGTTGTACATTTTAGGTTTGATTTTTAGTTTTCCATATGGAATCAAACTCTTATGGGATAGGTTGTTGATATGATCTATTGTTTGGGCTTGACACTTCTTTTGTTCATATAAATATTGGATATGATTTGTAGGTATATATTCATTGCTAGGATAGATTTTGATAATGTGTAGTACATTACATTTGCTCCTATGTGTAGTAGAGTACTATATCCAAAATTTAAAGTAGATATGTGGTTATTACTTTCTCAATTTGATTCAAGCGTTGGATATGTAAAATGCAATGAATGTGCTCTTGGTTATTATCTTTACATTGTATATATACGATTTTAGAACTGCAAATACAGGTGCAAAACAGAGGCAAAACATATGCAAATACAATGTACAATAAATATTAAATTAAAAAAAATTACAAAATTAACTTGACGGTGAAACATTGTCAAGTATAGTATAAAACTTAACAGTTGTAAAGTGTCAAGAATTACATCATACTTGACAGTAATAAACCGTCAAGAGTAACGAATTCTTGACAGTTGAGAACCGACAAAATTAAATTTTTCCTTATTCTTGACACTGGATTACTTGACAGTGAAAAACTGTCAAGTAAAACGTAATTCTTGACAGTGGATAGCTATCAAATAAACTTTTTTTCTTGACAGTTTTGCATTGTCAAGAAACAAATGGTTATTCTTGACACTAGATTACTTGACGGATTTAAAATAGTCAAGTAATCCCTTACTTGATAGTTTTTCACTGTCAAGTAAATCCTTTTCAGTAGTAGTGACATTCATATTAGAATTATGTCCTCAAAACAATTTTTGTTTAATTTATTGTGTATTAATATTAATGAATATCATTAGGTACGTACCTGCGTCATCTCAATGTCATCACTGTCGGAGGTCTTGTTAAACTCATAGTACCGACTAGCAACTGAAAGCTTCATTGACAGAAACTTTAAAAGGCAAAAAAGAAGATATAAATAAAAAAAAAATAGAGTTAACAATTAGCATAACATATAGAAGAGATGTTACATGTACAATTTACTTATTATATGATCTATTAGATATAGAATAGATGTTTTCAAATATAACAAAATAAAATAAAATATTTACTAATAAAATTTTAGAACCAATCAATTATAAACACTAATACACGTCTATCGGATAGACATTGATAGACATATTCATGTCTACCAGTATCTAAGATATTGATAAATTTTACTACATTAAATTATGATCATGAGATGTGACAATATTCAAACCCTCCACCTTAAAAATTTCAAGTGAATATCGAACGTTATTCATTTTGATTTATTGAACCACAATTTGGTAAATATTTTTTAAATGATAAAATTATTGAAAATATTAATAAATATAATTAAATTTTACTTTCTATGAGTGATAAAATGCGATAGACCCATATCGATATTTATTAGTGTCTATATGAATCAAAATATTAAGGGGCATTTTCGAATATACAACACAATAAATCAAAATATTTACAAAATATAATAGATAAACGTTGATAGAAGTTTATCAATATCTACCAATGTTTATCGTTGATGAGTCTGGAATTTTGTTATATTTTGCAAGTATTTTCAGAAGTTTTATCATTTACAATACTTTTTCATAAGTTATCTTATTTTGCTATATTTGAAAACATTCATTTAATAAATGTCTACTTAAAAAAATATTCATTTATTTATATTTTAAGTGATTAAACAATGAAATAATATATCAATATGTTAAATAATGTTAAATTCAATTCATGACTATATATTGTTCTCTAGTTAAATAATTTTGAATTCTATACACAAAATTGGTAAATCAAATACATATACTTTATCCGATATTTATTAACATACATATCCGACACATGTGCATTAATTATTCAAAACATTTGAAACTCATATATTTAAATCCCAAACATATTTTGAAAAATAAAAACAAATTCTTATTTTCATTGTATTCGAAAACACGTTTGGTTCCAATTTAAAATTATAAAATTCGGATTCAAAATTCAAAATTTGTGTTTGGTTGTAAATTTGAAAATGCAATAGTATATCTTATGTTCACAATTTCTGAAAACAAAATCTAAAAACAAAGAAACGACAATTTACTGTTTCCAAAAATGCGCTATTTCGAGTGTTGTTTTTAGCAATCGTTTTCAAAAACATGTTTTTATTATTTCTTTTGTATTTTTTTTTTGGTTAAAACATAAAAACAAAAATAAACCACAGACTAAACGAGACCTTAATATTCATATCCATAAAAATACTATATGTGATCCAAAGGATACCTTATAGGGTTTTTTTAAAGTTCACATAAACATAGCTTATTGTATATACTTATATTATAAATGTCAAGTTACTTACAAGTTACAACCATGGTTCCAATCAAAACATTGAGACTTGCAAATTTTTTTAAAAATAAACAATATTATTTCAAAATTTATAATTTAGGTTTTCACACAAATAATATTTAAATTCCTATTAAACTTATGAGATTTATGTATTATATAAGTACTAACCTCGATCTGATTCTGCAGAGATTGGATGTAATTTATGATGACATCCAACATAACCGCCATTCCCATTGTCTTAAGAAAAATTAGAAGAAAAAATCTTAGCGCTCAATAGCAAATTGATCCAAAATATTTACAAATTTAACAAAATTTTGAAATTATTAATAATGGATATTGATATACTACTATTCAAGATACTGATAGACTTCTAACAAGATTATGTCGACATTGATAGAAGTCTATCAATATCTATTATTGATAGTTTTTTAAATTTCGTAATATTTATAAAAAAAATTTAGGAGTTTACCATTTGAATTAATTTTGATTTTATTACCTTGTAGCATCCTGGAATCAAGTCCTGCAAGAATCTCAGCCTCTGGTTTATTTTCTCTCTTTTTACCTACAAACAAATTTCAGTTTTTAAATATTTTATATACTTCTAAATCTTATTTCACACTCTTTTTCTTTTTTAACTTCAAATTTCAATTATATTTCCTAATAATAATTGAAAAACATAAATATATATTACAAATTAAACTAAATAGTGTACTCTCTCTATAGGCTTTTAACTTGTAAACCAAATTAGGTTTAACTCAATAACTGACATGATCCTTCATCCTCGAGTTGAATGGTTCGGACCCCATTCTACTAAAAAAAATTGTAAGCAAATATTACCTTTGTCAAACTTGAGTTATTAGATTTCAAAAACTTTCTTGGTTTATGAAAATATTGGTAAAAAACAGGTTATAATTAAAGTAGTTAACATAATTCATTAACAAGTGCCATATTCCGTCTATTAGAGACAAATCTTCTCATCAAATCACTACTTAATTCATGCCTTCAATTGTGTTAATATTCTTACTATAATTAGATACTTGATTTATGCATTTAATTCTTGCTGTAATTTAGAACTAAAATTGTGCAATCTTTATTGTAAAAGATCTCACACTTGTGTATATAAGAGTATGGAAAGATGATAATAAAGCATAATCTTACATACCATTTTCTGCTCTTTTACTGTCAACAAGTTTAACATTAATTAAGATACATCTTCATTTAATTTGTTTAATGATTAAGTTTCAAAACCCCAAACATGATGAGCAAAACCAAGTTAGAAAAATATTACCCTTTCTGCTAAACTATGACTATCAGTAGCTTGGCCTCTTTTTGCCCTCACATGAATCACTTCTTTTGGCTTCTCCCGATGAATATGCCTTTCGTTTTCTCTTTTCCTCTTTCTTGATCCTCCCAAGCTCTGCCCAACTCCAAAACACAATAATAATTAACCTCCCAACAACATAAAATTCACTTCATAACAATTTTGTTTTCACTAATGTTTCCTTTTCCCTTTTCACGTTTCTCAAAGAAACAAACGTAAAAGTAGTGTGTATTATTAGTTAAATTTTCATAAATAATAGTCATAGCAAAAAAGAAGATTAATTCTTACCTTGGAATTTTCTCTGTTTAGTGTAGGAAATGAAGGGTAAAGAGGAGGTGGAACACAGCTAGGGATATCATTAAAATGAGCAAACTTTTCACGACAAAACCTCTCATTCAAAAAAGGATTAGTTGAGGTGATTGGTCCTTGATGATTGTGATCATTTTGATTGGAGCTCTCCGCTGTAAAATGGTTTTTCATCGTCTCTAAATGATTGGAGATCATCTCTCAACCAAAGGAAGGTTTTGAAGGGTTTTTTTTTTTTTTCTTTTTAATAAATTAATTAAGTATTGCAAGAAGCAGCCATCGGAGACTTTCATAGAACTCAGAATCAAAGCTGTTATTTATGGAAACGTATGCTATATATGTCTACATGAATTTTTTGGTTGATTTATAGAGCTGATTGAAGTGTAATGAAAGCCTATGTCACAAATGCGTGGTCTTTGATTGAAGTATGGGTCCATATTAATGATACATTGATGAAGTAATTACGGAACCTTATTCTTGGAAATCAAACGAGGGATGTCGATAACCGTACCGTTACCAAAGTAGTTTTTGTTTTTCTTAAATATAGTATGATTTTTTTTCCTTAGTACAATATTGATGAGAGATTTGAACCACGGATCACTAACATATTTGTATGTCATTTTGAGTTATCCTATGTTATAATATTTAATCATTTATAGTAGAGTGTGTTTGAATTTATTATAATATTTATATGAAGGAATTGTATTTTTAGTTATGAGAGTTTAAGCATCATGTATCTAACAAATTAACCATGTAATCAATGTTAGTTCTAAGAAAACAATATTTTCACTAATTTAAGGTGGTCTTTTAGGATAAATGTCCAAAAAATGTATAGTCGGAATAAAAAGAAAAACTTTATACGAGTTTATTACATAGACTCAAAACTAAATAACGAGAAATAATTTATGTATGAATATGTTAAGAAAAATTGTGCGATTCTTTATCTGTTTTATGGGTAGAATTCTCAACACCATTCTTCTTAGAATTGGTATATTTTTTGGTCCACTATCTATTGATTAGAGTTTGAGCTTTTTACATATATAGCCTAAGTAATAAGTTTAATTACATAAATGTCTTAACTTTCATATTTTTTACATGAATGAACTAATATGAGCTATTATCTTAATAAAAAAACTAACTTAATTTATATTTTCAGCCCTTCTTACTCTTCACTTTTTAATAATAATAATAATAATAATAATAATAATAATAATAATTATTATTATTATTATTATTATTATTATTATAGTAGTAATAATAGTAATAGTAATACAAATAAGACCACTACTACTAATAATAATGGTGGTGGTGGTGGAAGCATGTAAGGGGAGTTTCGGAAAGCATGTAAGGACAGTTTCTCATGGTTATGAACATACGAAAATCTTCACCCTCCTGAATAAAAGCACAGATTGACAAGAAATTTCATAGATATATTTGATATATTTGATCTATTTGAATTTTCTAAAAAATAAATTAGAATATATTTGATAACTTTATGAACAAAACAATTTGTACAATATATTGTACTATATACCAAACTTTATATGTGATGTATAATATATTTTACTAGTATATTTGTAAAAACACTAAAAAATAAACCATGGTTCATACTATATGTATTTACATTTTTAAATATATACTCAGTATATTCGATATTTACTGAGATCTCAATGGAAATGTGCTCGATTTTTAATTATGAATATTAAAGAAAATAAAACAAATTCTCTAAAATGAAAAGAAATACATTAATTTGAAATATTCTACATTCAATCAATAACAAATGAAACTAATAAATGACCAAAAAAAGTCAAGATTTGAAGGTTGTGTTAAGGCAGTAATAAAATATTTCAAACATTAATTGATGAGAGATAATGTAATTAATGATATTTTAAAAAAATAAAATAATTATATAATTAATAATAAATCCGCAAATAAAATATTTTATTTGTTTAAAAATACTATGAAATTAAAGTTTGATACAAAATATAAAAGTTTAAAACTACCCTAAAATATTGCTAAAATGTAATTGTGAAATATTATTAAATTTTGGGAAAAATATTAGTTTTATAGTAAGCTAATTTTATGAATCTTTCCTACAGATTTCATGTTTTTGGATTGTATATATTTGTTGTTTGAGCTACCTGGGTCGATCTTACAAAAGATTATAAAATGATTCAAGAAACTAACCTATTATAAAACTGGTTTTTTATAAATGTCCAAAAATTCAGCAATAATTCATAAATAGATCTTAGTGTCATATTTAGGACATTTTTAATCTTTTTTTATATTTTTTCTCATATTTTAATTTCATAATATTTTTAAATAAAAATATACCAGTTTCCAATTTATTGATTAATTACATTACCTCTCATCAATTAATTTTTGAAATATTAACTCTTTCCTTATTAACCTTATTTTCAAATTTTGACTTTGTTTTTGTTATGTTATTTTCTTGTATGTTCATTTAATTTATAATATTTTTAATTAGTGTTTTTTTCATTTTAGAAAATTTTGTTTAGTTTCTTCTAAATTCTTAACTGAAAATTGATCACTCCTAAGTTGAGATCTAGGAAATGTAAATATACAAGACATATATTATAGTTTACTTTTTAGTGAATTTAGAAATATACTAGAAAATATAAATATATATCACATATATTATTCGGTATATATAACGATATATTGTACAAATTGTCTTGTTTTAAAACTTACCAAATATACCCTAGTTTATTTTTTAGAAAATCAAATACATAATGTTGTATGTATTAAATATAGCTTCATAATTTCTGGTTCATTCTTGCTTTCATTTATGAGTACAACAACAATCATATCTTTGAAAGAAAAAATAATTTTATTTGTGTATTTTTGAAAAAACAAACTATTTAAGAAATTTCATAACTAATAAGAAACTTTCCTTACTTGTTTCTTTTTTTATTATTATTATTTATTATTAATTAAGAATGGCTAAAAAGGTAAATTGCTTTAGATTTTTTTTTTTAAAAAAAATAGCTCATTAGCCCATTTATATAAAAAATAGGAAAGTGTAGATAATTATATAATTAAATATATTTATTTCGACAATATGGGTAGAAAACCCAAAATTATAAGACATGAACATCATTTTTGGGCATGAGAACCTCTACAAAAGTAAAATTTTATCATTAAATTTGATTGGAAATAATCAAACATATTGAAGATAATTATAAAATTTGGATTACTAAATGAGATTGAATTGACCGGATATTGAATATAAACTCTTTTGCTTTAATTCCATTCAACCTTGAAATAAATTTTGGGTGTCAACTGAAATACAATCAGGGTTTATTGCCACTCAGACTAACATGTAGTTTAAAGTAAGGTCAGGTTTAACTAAACTGTAATGAAAATTCTTGTAATTGTAATTGAATTCCATTAGTACATCAATTGTAATAAGTTTGAACCTCAAATGTAATTAGATTGTTATTTTAATTGTGTTTACTTAAAATTATGATTTTTTTTTATATTTACTGTAACCATTAGTTTTACTTCTAAGGGTGAAAAAGTAACAACAACGATAACGGTAACAACAAAGGTGTTAAAAGTCATATTTTTTTGAAATCGTAACAATAGTGCTAAATATAACAGTAACGATAACAATACGACATAATTTTCACAAGCAATTGGATTAAGCACGCTCCACTCATCAAGCAGTTCATGTTCTTTGATTACAAATTTGAAGGTGAGCCTCATGTGTTTATACGAAAAATCACAAGTAGAAAAATACTAAAGGTAACCAAATGTGGTCCCCACTTGTCACGTTACCATTGAATTATTACCTTTTCACTAGGTAACACAACTGGAATGAAGAAAAAAATTGTAAAACAAATTTGAATATTCCTAAATGGTTTGATTTTGGTGTAATGTTATTTCTTTTCCTATGATATAGTAATCAAACTGTCGATTTCAAGGAAACAGTCATGTTACTCAACTAAGTTCATTATAGATAGTATAAATCAATAATTTCACAAATGTATATTAAAATAGTTTGTTAAAAAAATACATATTGAAATAGTAAAATAAATGAGAGTACGAGAAATTAGAATCTCTAACATAAAAAAAAAAAAATTGAACGAGACATGTTGGTTGTTAGTAGGGTTATTCATATTTTGTAAATATATTGTGAATTTTGTTCAACTTTTTTACATTTTCTCCATAGTTGAAAACACATATTAACACAAACACGTGTATATTTAATTTTGAAATCATTACAAATTTTCTCTATTTTCAATGTTCAAATCTAAGATGTCGATCACCATTTAATTCTTCTACTCTTGACTGCCAACATGGGTAAAACACGTTAGAAATAAATTAGTATTATCAACTTTGTAGTTAGCAATTTGATTCTCCACCCTACACACGTGGTCAATATATATATATATATATATACTTCACACTCTTACCCTCATGTGCCAAGTACTGATCTTCCCTTTTGTAGGAATCTTGCAATCCTATATTTTTGTGTACAATATTGACTAAATTTTACCCTCTTTTGAAACTTTAATTCAAAACCTATTTTGTCAAAATTGTAGCCATAAGTAAATAAAGAAATTAAATAAATAACTTATATTAAAATGATTAGAAAAAGCTGTAACAATTGTGCATGGGTTAGGTAAATTTTTTTATAGGGGTGTGTTAGCAAAACATAGACTTGAAGGCCTATAATTAATAAATGTACATCAAATGAGGAAAAACATCTAAGATTACGGACCTTCAATTCCTTTTGCCTTAAATCGCTACATGCCTACTTTTTATATGGTTAAGAAATTATGCCTAAGGGTAGAGTTTGTTTGACAATGGGTTTTATATTCCTACCTTTTTGTATACTAAACAAAAAACTCAATGCAAATTGTAAGTAAAATGTTTTTAAAAAATGGAGAATATGTTCACAAATTATATGGTACATTAATGAGAGAAAATATCCTCACTACCACTAAATTGTTATTTCATGACTCACAACTAAAATTCACTTAATCTGTAATTGCATCTAAAAAGCAAAAAACAGTAGATGGATCTAACAGAGCACACAATGTTAATCACAAAGCCATTAATAATATATTCAACAATAGGGCAGTTCTAAAAGCAAGCAAAAAAAACACAGAAATTCATAACACAATTCGGTGCAAAATTACCGACGTCTGGGGGCAGTGTGTCCGGTGGAACGAAACTTCACAATATAAAGAGTTTAGCAATTACAACACAAGAACTTATCTGACAGACTCTCGCTTCAGTGACTTTCGTATAGTGTGCTCTTCGACGTTTCAACTTAGACTCTCCCTAAGTTTGAGCTCCCTTCTCTTTCACGAGAAAAGCTTCTTCAAACTTTGTATGAGATCTTCTCAATACAATATGCTTAGACTCTCCCTAAGATTGAGATGCCCTCACATTCACCATATTAGACCCCCTAAAAAACTCTATCAAAATAAACTCCTCTCGAGTTCTATAATGGCAACCACATCAAAAAATCTCAACGACAAGTACAAGGTCTTTCATACCTCTTTCGAGATCTAAAATGAGCAAAATCTCAACCTCAACAAGGAACAAAACAACACTGAATGACAATACATGAAGGTTTAGGCTTAGACAAACCCTAAGCTCAAAACGTCCAATACATACACAGTTTTCTCATGAGGTGGCTAATCCTAAAAAAAATAATGATACAATATAAATCACTACTACAAAAAGGACTTTACTTGACACTTTTAATTTTACATTTCTTGACGGTTTTATACAAAACAATCAAGTAATGTTAAAAGCCGTCAAGAATAAACAAAATACGGAATAATGAAGAATTTTTATAAAATTCTTACCATACTTGACGGTTTTTAACCGTCAAGTGTAGCTTTTTTGTCATTGACGGATTTTATCCGTCAAGAAATAGGGTCAATTAAAGAAACACGCTGAAAATAATTTTTTTCTAACTTTTCGTCCTCGCGTCTCCAGTTCCTCTTTGCAAAAAGATTACCCCCAAAAGTGCATTTTCTCATTTTCATCGCGAAAAGTAGCCGCCTAAACCCTCATCTCACTTCTTGCAAACCACAATGGAAACTCCTTTTCTTCTCCAATCGAATTCAAACTCCATTCAAAATTTCTCCCTTCTTCCAAATTTTTGTCCACTTTGAAAACCCTTCATTCAAAGCCACCGACGAAGAAATTTTCACTATCAACTCAATGTTCTTCGACAATTTCCTCTTCGATTGAATCAAACTCTTGATTCTTGGTTCACAAACGCCTGTCTCTTTGAATCCGCTAGGGTTTCGCTTTTGATAAAGTTTGAAGACGATAACGGTTTTTCCAATGCCGAGTTTGCCGATTAAGATAGGGTTGCATTTGGTTTTGCGACAAATGATGGTTAGGAAGGCGGATTTCTTGGTGGCGGTCGAAGATTGGATTGAGATTTGTTTCTCTGCTTTTTCAACGAGATTGTGGTCGTAAGTCACAAGGCCGATTTGTCCGTTTTGAACTACGGGGAGGTTGTCTTCTTGCTTTCCAATTTGATTAAGAACCAAATTTTTCATGTGGGTTTATTGAGTTACAGACTATACATAATTAAAAAATTTGTTGTGCTTTATGTAACTCAAGCCCCAGCTTTGATGAAAGCAGTCTGAAGTTAATGTTGAATATGAAAAGAAAGTTATTTAGTTTATGACATCCCAAATCCTTTAGAATATGTCTTCACATGGGGGGGGGGGGGGTGCTCACACATTGCTACTTGTCATGGAACTCTTGGGTTCACTACTACTTGTATAGTTTACCTGTGTAAATAAGGAACTACTCATTTCTTATATTTGTATGAGTTTTTGTTTTGCAAACAAACATTCATCAACGAGAGTAATTGTTGATTGAGAAAATGTACATTGTTGGTCTAGAAAATAACTCAATTAGTAGCAAAAACATGAAAAACAAAAACAAGAAAATAGCTTGTTGTAAAAAATTTGCATTGCTGTGAAATTTACTGCCATTTTGTTTGTATAGTTGCTGGTTTATTTTGTAGTTTCAAGCTTGGTTAACCTCACTCTTGATTGAAATTTCCAAAATCTAGCATAATCAATGTCTTATGATAGTTTTAAATTGAATTGAGTTTCACATTTAGGAAAGTGTTATTCTTTCAATGTGTAACCACTACTATGTAACTCAATTCAGACCCAGTAGTAACACCCAAGTCGGATACTTAAATGCATATTATGGAGCGAAACCTATATTTTGTTGGATTCTTAACCTCAAACCTTTTCTTGTAAATGTTTAGCAGGTACTTGTGGCTGATATCAACATTGGATATAAAGACATCGTTAACACCCAAGTAACAACTCTGCTCAATCATCTTTGTGCATTATAGGTTCTTGCTTTTGATGGTACACCTGTGAAGAACGTCAAGAGCTTAGCTAAATACGAATGGTAGGAGGTAGATTTTAAAAGGATTAGAATGAAAGATAGAATCGATCAATAGTTTAAAACTGCATTTTATTGACTTCTCAGCTATTGGAAGTTTTGATTAAATGATATTAGTAGTTGGTTAGGTGGATTTGATGGCTTTCTCTATCCCTCGCTGCACTATACTTGTTGAAAATTTTATGTTATATACGGTTATGTAATTTGATTTATGTAATTAATAAACTTACTATGTTATTTAAAATATGAATGTATGCTCTTGGTTCTTATCTTTACATTGTATATATACGATTTTAAGACAGCAAATACAGGTGCAAAATAGGGGCAAAACAGGTTCAAAGTACAGGGTACAATAAATATTAATTTTTTTTTTAAAAAAATTACAAAATTAACTTGACGGTGAAACACTGTCAAGTATAGTGTGTAACGCCCCGGGTTTTCAACCTTAACCCAAGGTCGTTACTTAAGTAAAAATCATTAAATCCATTTTAAAAGACGAAGACAAAACAAAACAAATACTTTAATTTAATCCAAATAAAATAATAAAGGATTTTCAAACGTTTAATCAAACAAATAATGGAAAAGATAAGAAAAGAACCTAGACGGGATCTCTAAAATAGTTTTCTAAACAAAAATCATTACAATAGAAACCAACAAAAATTTTATTCATAAAGAAAACAAATGCCAAATAATCGTAAGCGGAAGCAAAATAGGTCTCCTGGTCTCTCCTAATATGGTCACTAGTTCTACTTGCCCCTCGACGGTCCATTCTTACCTTTGCCTGAAATAAAACATAGAAATGAATGAGTATAAAAATACCCAGTAAGGAAAACCACTACAGACTCCACT
>JBBPDJ010000014.1:4937901-4953176 GCA_037974625.1 Cucumis cinereus
GGAGATTCTCCTAATCGAGTTAGCCTCCAATCGACCCTAAACACACAAGAACTTTAATTAATACTTTCTTCCCAAAATAAATATTGATTGATTTTAACAGTCAACGGCCACTTCCAAACTCACCAACAAGGAGTAGTGGCAGCGGAGATAGAAAACGACCGAAACCTCAAAGGGTCGACTCGGCTTGACTCGACTCGTGGAAAGCAGATCTAGCTCAAGAAGCGCGGTGCACGGTCAGGGGAAGGCACGCAGATGACGGTTGCGTCAGCTCGGCGAATGAAGATCGACTGGCAGAAAACATCGAGGCTTGAGACGTGGCTTGCAGATTTGGGCGTGGAGATTGGCTCGGGGTTGCAGATCTGGTGCGATGCGCGGGCTTATGAAGCAGATTCGATGAGGCTTCGCACGGCTGAAGGTGCTGGCGTCGGCTGCGGCGCGAAACGAAGTGGATCCACTCGGCTGGGCCACTGGAAGTGTTGGCGTCGGCTGCGGCGTCGTGGTTGGCTCGGGCGCGGCGCGAACGGAGAAAAGCGACTTGCAGACGCGCGTCTGGCTTGTCGACGAAAGGATCAGAGATGGAGGCGTGGCTTCGTGGAAAACTGTCAAGTAAAGCTTTATTCTTGACAGTGGATGACTGTCAAGTAAACTATTATTCTTGACAGTTTTGCATTGTCAAGAAAAAAAACCTTATTCTTGACACTGGATTACTTGACGAAATTAAAACCTTCAAGTAATCCCTTACTTGACAGTTTTTAAATGTCAAGTAAACCTTTTTCTGTAGTAGTGAATATGGTTAGCTTTTTAGATATATTTTTGGAGAGAATAAAACATTATTTGCAAGAGAATGAAGGTTGAAGGTATGTAGGAGAATAATGCTCAATAAATATGCAAACAATCTTTCATATATGGAAAGAATATTTTGTTGAAACTCTACTCGACAATCCCAACGCTATTTTCAAAATCTTTGACATGTGGTACAACATGCTGCTCAAATTTTGCCTGTAATAAAAATAGTCAACCAATGTAGTAACAATCTCCCCCTTGGCTATTTTTTAAGGCAAAACAAACAAATCAATGAAAAACCAGATTCACACAAACCATACAACAAGTCAATGATTTTTGTTATTTTCTGAATTTGTAGACTTACCTCTCTGAAGAATAATCCAATTGAAAAGCTGGAAGTTATCTCCATGGGACCACTCCAACCTCCTCAATCACATAAACAGAAAAACTGTTATGAACAACTTAACTGAAATCTTACTTTTATCAGTAAGGATTTTTTGTATAAATCTGTGAAGCTGTAATAGAGATTAGGTATGAGAAAAATTACATAAAAGAAAGTTGTACCGTGAAAGAGGCTATCTGTTTTTTAGCTTTCTGTTTTGTTCTTGAAGATTTCTTAATAAAGACCATCAATGGCCGGTTTCACAGTGGAGGTAGGCACTCATGCCGAACCACTTTAAACTTCGAGTACTTCTCATTTATTCCTTTTCTCCATAATCTTCTTCTGCAAAAATCAATTAGAGAGTGTAAATTGAATAATGCATGTGAGAGTGTGAGTTAAAAGACTAAAGAAGAAAGATGAAATCCAGAAGCAACGTGAGGTAAAGTGGAAGAAGGAAAGAATTGCATGTTGGAAAGATAAATTGTACATGGAAAATTGGTAAAGTAAAGAAAGACAATTGGTGTTTTCTTTTTTACTAAAAAGAATATTTTATTTTTCTTTTTTGCATAAAGTAGACTGCCACCTATTATGCTTTATTTCCATTAAGTCATTCTTTTTGTTTGTTGTTTAAAACCATTTTTAAAAGTTTTGATAGAGGAAACAATCCAAACGAAGCACGAGTAACCCACGAGATGGCACACAAACCAATAGCCATAACCACAATCATTCTCCCCCTTTTGTTTGAGTTACAAAAACAACCAAAATCAACAACAATGAAGCCCTCATAAAAATAATAAAGTCAATCAGAAGCATGAATATCAAACCACAAGATATCTTCAAATGTTAGGCTCCCTCTAACTTTTATAACTCTTGTCAACAACGTTCTTCACTAAGTAAGTAACAAGTGATTCAACTATCAGAGGTCATCATAAAGCTTCCTTCAGAAACATAACAAATACAGAGCCATAATAAACCATCAGTTCATAATTAACCAACAAAAAACAGAACAAATTAGTCCATCAATCAACAAAACAATTCAGTTCATCAGTCCATTCCACATTAAAAACCAGCACAAGCCAACAACACATACTTTACTCAAGCAACACCAAGCACAGCACACTGCACCCACAAGTCTACATTGTCAAAATCACACTTATTAGTATGGTGACTTTTAAACTGTATAGTAGGACTAGAAGGGTTTCTCAAATCCACAATCTCAATCGGAGCAACAGAGTCCTCCATGGGGGCATCTAAGTAAGATTTCACATCAGTGACATTAGGTTCACTTAAATGAACACATCCATTGGAGTTGAATCATTTGGCAAAGCAGAGCAAATAGTATGAACAACTACAAAATCAATAATATGGGCCAAAACTAGAGCATTCAACAAGTTTCTAAGTATAAGATTGCTTTTCAAAACTGGAAAATAAAGTTTAAAGTTATGTTTATTTAGGTTTTGTTAAAGCCAGTCACTCACTAAGCCTTTTAACTCATTCTTTCAAAATATTTTCATTTCTCAAGTAACGATCGTGATCCTAGAGCTGAGCCTAACGCTGTCAATCGTCTAGTTTGTCTACAATGTTCTAGTATGTTAAGTCCATGGAGGACTATTGAACTGAATGTCAAAGTAAAGTACGTAAGAGTTGGTACAAATGAGTTATATTAAAACAATCTTTATTTGAGTATGTTTCATAAACTTTTCTACTATATTGAATTCAAATATTTTTATTAGTTTGATACAAAAGTACTTTTCGTAGCAGCAGTATAAGTTTAGGTGGTTAGTTAGTGTCGTTAGAAAGTGGGGATGTGTTGCTTCACACCTCTTCTTGTAGCTAGTAAGTATGCTAGGGATGAATCATTTTGAATTGAAAAAGAATGGTTAGTAATAAGCGAAGTATAATCATAAGTATTGGAAATGATTGGATGTGCTGGCTTCACATCCCTTCCTGTAGCTAGTAAGTATGCTGGGGAGGGGTCATTTTAAATGAAAAAGAATGGTTAGTAATAAATGAAGTATAATCATAAGTATTGGGATGGGATATGCTGGCTTCACAGCTCTTCTTGTAGCTAGTAAGTATACAAGGGAAGGGTCATTTTCAAATGAAAAAAAAAATGGTTAGTAATAAGTGAAGTATAATCATAAGTATTGGGAGTGATGGGATGTGTCGGCTTCAAATCTCCTCTTGTAGCTAGTAAGTATGCTAGGGAGGGGGTGTGAAAGACTTGATGAAGTTGGTTTTGGTATGGACTTGACGTGAAGTCTTCATAGCTCAATTTTTGAGTTGTTATTGCGATAGACTTGATGAAGCAATATATGTGAATGTGAAGGTGTGGCCGCCTATTATGAAAACGTTTAAGGGTCTTTTTTTAGAGCTTTCACGTTGAACCGAGGTTTTATGTGCATATTGCCTTAAATAGCACATTATTTTTATTGCGGAATAAATGAAAATTTAAGGAGCAAACGTGTTGTGGGGTCTTAACCATAGTTATTGAAAGTTCAAGAGGTAACTCCCTTTCTCTAACAAAGTTGTTGCCTAATTTCACTATGCATCAATTCAAATCATCTTGGTAATGGTGTTTAAGTTTGGTCTCCTAACTTTGCTCAGAAAACAAGTTTTATTTAAAAAAAATTTGTTTTGTTTGCTGTAATAGTCATTCGTGGGGGATTCTTGAGAATGACTAACATAGCAAAGAAAAAAGACTGAAAAGTTTTATTTTTCGGTTGCAAGAATTCTTTGTCTTTTATTAATTCCAAGAATTAATCTCAATTAATTCTAAAACTGTTTCTACTTTTAAATTGTAATTTTTTTTTTTAAATGGAGGTCTTAGCTTTTGGAAGAAGGTAGATTCTTTTTTCTTTTTTCGCCTCCAAGTTTTATATCTAGATACTTATTTTATGAGCATATTTTTACAAAGTTGATTCCTTACTTTGGTGACTGCATGTTTGAATTGGGAGGTCGTTTTAACTTTGTGGGGCAACCAACATATGCGATTTAGCACCAAGGCTGCGCTGAATTTTGCTTTCAAGTCAGTGATTTCTCATGACACAACAATAATTGACATTTGTTTCCAACAAGTAAAATGGTCGGATGTTCCTATTTACTCAGTAAAATCTATGTTCAAGTTTATACATATATGAGGAAATGACCCTATTAAAAATCTTGGAAAGCTAAGTCGTTACATTGGAGGTTGACCATGGTGATGGTTGGAAGTGGTGAAGAAGGTTGGTCGATGGTGATGGCAAGAAGTGGTGATCGGAGTTGGCAAATGGTGTTTTTCGAAGGTTGTGGTCGGAGTTTGGTAGCGGTGATGGCCGCCAGTAGAATAACCATTAAACATTCAATATTACATTTTTTAAAAGTTGGCTTTAAGTGTTTATCCTAAACTAACTAATTTTATAAACTCATCTTTTCAAAAATCTATTTTGAGTGATTTGGCACAAAACTTAAACAGTTGGATATGTAATCCACATGCCTGAAGGAAAAAAAGAAAGCCATTAAAAATTGAAGATTTCAATGGGTAAGAGTTAATGTTTTTTTTTTTTTTAAGTAGGTAGTAATTTTTCCATTGTCTATACTATTTTTTTTCATGTCCTGCTTTATTGTAGGTGTCTATAGTATATCATTAGGACCACTTAGATTCTTAAATTAATTGAAGATAAGAAAATTTTAAAAGAAAAGAAAGGTTGGCTTCAAAATAGTCATAAATGATAAGGTAATAAATCTTAGAAATACAAATCAAATCACAATATATTGGTTGCAACAAGTTCAAACCATTGGCTTTGGGTGTCTTGGAGGCAAGTTGGATCAACGTTGGTGCAAATACAAGAGTTGGTCACAATTTTTGAAGAATTTGAGCTTTCAATCTGTAGACAAAGACTCTTTCCATCTTCTGTGACAGTTGCCAAATGAAGCTTAGAGTTAGAAATGGCACTCCAAACGCTTTGTTTGCCTAAGCAGTCGGTTGAAAGAGATGCTTCCAGGCCTTCTCCGCTAGCCTTCAAGCACAAACCAGTGCTTGACATCCTAATTGGAGTACTTTCATTATCATGACTCCATCGACTTGAGGTGGAGCAATTGGTGAGGAAAATTTCTTTGTTGTTATTAGACACTCCGATACATTGCCCACTTTGTGGATGATATATAACATATGAGAAAGATGCATTGGAATTTGGATCTGCATACCATAAAAAAAAAAATTGTTATCCAAATTGTTACTTAACTAGTTTTTTACAAAAAAAAAAAAAAGAAAAAAGAAAAAAAGAAAAGAAACTAGTTGAACTATTTAACATTGACTTTCCCAAATTATAGTAGTTTACTAGTTATAGATCTTGCATAAATTGAAAATCAATAATACAGTTACCTTGCAACATAGTCTGCAATAGTTGAAACTTCTGGACAAAGTTAGGGTTCTTAATTTGAGTCCAATTAGAGTCAAGCACTCCAAAAGTTTCTGCAAGCTCTGCTTGGCCTTCTCTATAATAATAACTACCTTGCCACGTCCACAATGCCCAATCTAAATCTTTTTGTGCAAGATGGGCTGTGAAACAACTCATGAATCGATTTTCTGCATCGTCAACCTCTCTTTGATCGTACCCATATTCACTAACAAATAAAGGAAATGGGTTTGATCCTTCAATTACAAACTCAGCATGATCTATAAAGTCATACATAATTTTTGCACAAATATTGTTCAATGGTTTTTCCACAAACTTGCTCTCAGAATCTCCACTGAAAGAATACAGGTGTACCTCGAAAACCAACTTATTGTCTAAGGTGCTTACATTCAAAGGCTTATCCTTTAAGCATCGGAGATCATTGTCATAATTTAAGCCTGAAACAATCACTAAAACTGCTGGATTTATGTTATGGACTGTGGTTACTCCTTGAGTTACATAATTGTTCCAATCATTTGCATTTTCCATCATTCCTCGTATCTCATTTCGTAAACTCATTCCTACCACCTAAACAATCATAAAAAGATTTTCTATGTTTAATGCAAATACTATAGAAGTTTTTAAATGCTTTAGTTTAGTTTCAAGAAATTGATAAGAAAATCTTTTCACGTTACATACCGTGGATTTGTTGTTAAAGCGTTGAGCAACTAAGCTAAGACCTTGTAGCCATTCTTGAGGGTCAAAATAGCGGTTTCCAAAGAAGCCATTCCCATCGTCAAGAGAGCAACACCATCTCGGTTGGCTCATGTGATTGTCAGCAATCACCATTAGACCACTTGCCCCCAATACATCAACAACAGCTTCATAAGCTTCGACAATAGTCTTGTTCAACACAAAAGGATTATATTGAGCCAATCCAGCTTTTGCTTGTTTTAAATCAAGAAGATCGAAGTTTTCTTCAACTGTCCTATTTGCATAGCGAGTGAACATGTGGGTTGCATATGTGAGTCGTACACAATTGAATCTTAACTTGATTGCTTCTTCTGCTAGTTCTTTTAATGGTCTATGGTTGAGACCTTCTGCCAGCATGCTCTGTGTGTGGGAAGGCCAATTCACACACACAAGTTTCACTCGTTGTCCTGTTTGCGAATCAATAATCCATCTTCCTCGTGTTGACAAGGGTAAGGAATAAGCTGAAATTGATGAAAAAACTATCACTAGGGCTAGAAGGAAAATGACTTGAACAGTCCTTTCCATTTTCTTTTATCTTTTTCTCAATTGAATATCCACTACTTGGATTGTGGTGAGAAAAGCATAGCCCAAACATTGCTTATATACCCTAATTAAGTGAGTTTAAATTTGTTCATAGTATGTTGTTGATGATAAAACTTGAATTATGTTTTCTTTTAACGTTTTTTTTCTAAATTTGGGACTTTGTTGGGCATCAATAAATGTTGCTAACAAATTAGTGCTTCGCTACGTCATGAAACTTCCCACCAACAAAGTCAATATATTAACCTTTTTTTTTTTTTTTTGTTTATACAAAATTTTGGAATATCTTTCATCTCTCAAATACAATATTAATAAATATAGTGAGTAGTAGATGCTCATGAATATCAAAGCTTTCAATTTCTAAATAATATTTCATGTCATGTATTTCGGGAGTAGTAGATGCTCATGAGTAGTAGATGCTCATATAGTGAGTAGTAGATGCTCATGAAGTTGAAGCTAGTGAGCAGGTCGTCTAATAGGGAGTTTATTACTTTGTTTTACATGCAATTATCAAATTCTAAAGTAAACAACGGGATGCTTATTGCTGTGAATTGGTGCAAGGAAATTAAATCAAATAAATCAAGAACAATATATTAAGACACAGTCGGTAAGTAGGAATGGATTTGGTTATAATTCTAATCAGTGGACGATACTTATAATTTAAACATTCTTTTTTATAAACACAATCATTCATTGAATATACAATAAATACCTTAAGTATTAATTGATAGAAATTTAATTAAACTAAACTTTTCAAAGAAATTTTGAGCTCAAACTCGTTGGATAAATTCAAGTTTGTATTAAGTATAAAAGACTACAAGTTGTGACAAATACTAGATAAGATTTGCTTATTTCTAACATTTTATTAACTATCAATATTCTAATTACATCATGAAAATATATTTAAGAAATTTAGTCTAAAACATACCATCAATTCCTAATCATGCTTCTAATTCATTGTGAAAGAAAAAGGGTAAGCAAACAAGATACATTCATCATAATTTATCAAATCACTCAAAATCTATTAAAAAGATAAAGTAACCTCTTTTTTAATTTTTTTTTTATCACCTACCGCACACGTGGGGAGCAAGGACCGCACATCAGATTCGTGGGTGGCGTCGCAATGCTTCTTCCTTAGTTCGGGGCCAATTGTGTAACTTTGTGTCCTTCAATTTCGCTCCAAAATTTACCAAGTTTGTTCGTTTTTCGTCTCTTTTCATCCAAAATTATATTTTGTCAGTATATTGCTTGTTTTTTTTTTTTTCGCTCAATTCTCCCCAATTGATATGAATTAAATTCTTTAGCGTTCATTGCCTTCAAAATAAAGAAAATAAACCATTAAAATAGTGGAACGAGCACAATTAAGTACAAAAATGAAGCTTTTAAGAGAGCTGTCACTCTGTCTTGCAATACTAGTTTGCTTTAGAATTCATGACTATAATTATTTGGGATAATAAATATATTCTTTTATTAGTCGCTTCTATATATTCATTTAGTTTAGTCTTTACGTTTCATGTTTAAGTAGAAAATATCCACATTCTAACATATTCAAACCCTTTAAGAAAAACAACATTTAATTTTTTGTCTGCTAGGACTCAAAACTTTCAATATTATAGGTTAGTTTTAACCTATCAAACACAAAATTTATAATTATTTTGCAAATTAAGATAGACAGAAAGTAAAAATTCAAAAATCCATTAAACATAAATTTCAAAGTTTAATATCAATTTGGGGTGAATAAACTTGTAATTTATCTCAACATAACTATTTTGTTGATAGACTTGTCACAATTTTTATTTTATAACATAAAATCACAATTTAAAATTTCTAGACCATATAATAATTTTTCTTTGAAGTTTACAAGTTAATTACACCCAAAATCATCAAAACATATGAGTCAAATTAAATTGTAATCTTATTTTTCAAGTGCATATTACGATGCAGTGGCGGAGCCATAATTTTATATAAGAACACTATGTACATGTAAGTATTTGGAACAGGGTTGAGACGGAGGGGATTCATCGTCTTCGTCCCCACGAGAGGTATTGACCTCATCCCCGCCCTTGTCCCCACTATTTTAAGGTAAGGATAGGTGTAGGGAATTTCGTCGGGGGAAACAGGTATGTTATTGTAATAAAATATTTTAGGAGATTTTATTTTATATTATATTGTTTGATAATAATATAATTATTAGGTTATATTTTTCTTTTCTTGATATCCTTATTTGGGTATAAATATCATTGTAATGGCCACTATTTTATTTAAGAAATACACAAGAATTTCATATCTTTTATTAAAGTTAATATGGTATCAGAGCTTTAGGTTTTGTCTCGTTGAACCCTAGCCACCATATTCTATCAGTTTTCTGCCTCCATCGATTGTCGGCGGAGGCAGACCTGTCGCCCAATAGAGTTTTGAGTACAGTTGTTCAGCCGCATTTGTCGCACTCTTCTAACCCAAATTAGTTTTGTGCAAACTGTGCAAGATAACCTTAGTTTATGCACCAACCCCCACCTCAACCACAACTGCCACTACCATCTGTCTGTCCGCCGTGTTGGCTCTCCGCGCTCCGTCGCACTATGTTCGTCGTGTCGGCTCTCCGCGCCCCGTTGCACTGTCCACCGTGTCGGTTCTCCGCGCTCCGTCGCACTATGTCCTCCGTGTCGGCTCTCCGCGCTCCGTCGCACTATGTCCTCCGTGTCGGCTCTCCGCTCTCCGCCGCACTATGTTCGCCGTGTTCCCCGTGTCGGCTCTCCGCGCTCCGCCGCACTATGTCCGCCGTGTCGGCTCTCTGCGCTCCGTCGCACTATGTCCGCTGTGTCGGATCTCCGCGCTCCGTTGCCCAATAGAGTTTTGAGTATAGTTGTTCAGCCGCATTTGTCGCACTCTTCTAACCCAAATTAGTTTTGTGAAAACTGTGCAAGATAACCTTAGTTTATGCACCAACCCCCACCCACCTCAACCACAGCTGCCACTACCATCTGTTTGTCCGCCGTGTTGGCTCTCCGAGCTCCGTCGCACTATGTTCGCCGTGTCGGCTCTCCCCGCCCGGTCGCACTATGTCCTCCATGTCGGCTCTCCGCTCTCTGCCGCACTATGTTCGCTATGTCGGCTCTTCGCGCTCCGTCGCACTCTATCCGCTGTGTCGGCTCTCCGCGCTCCACCGCACTATGTCCACTGTGTTGGCTCTCTGCGCTCTGTCGCACTATGTCCGCCGTGTCGGCTCTTTGCGCTCCGTCGCACTATGTTCGCTGTGTCCGCTCTCCGCTCTCCACCGTGTCGGCTCTCGCGCTCCGTCGCACTCTATTCCGCCGTGTATGCTCTCTGCGCTCCGCCACACTATGTCCGTCGTGTCGGCTCTTCGCGCTCCGCCGCACTCTGTCCGCCGTGCCGGCTCTCCGCGCTTCTTTACTTCGCAAACTCAAGTTGGTTTTCACTCTACCAACTCTACTTCGCAAACCCAAGTTGGTTTTCACTCTACCACATTGAGTTTGAGGGAGGGTGTTATTGTAATAAAATATTTTAGGAGATTTTATTTTATATTATATTGTTTGATAATATTATAATTATTAGGTTATATTTTTCTTTTCTTGATATCCTTATTTGGCTATAAGTATCCATGTAATGATCACTATTTTATTGAAGAAATACACAAAAATTTTATATATTTTATTAAAGTTAATAAGATCCTTGTGAGGACTCATTTCTCAATTCCTCTGTTAATTAATCTACCATCGGCATCTATAGCTTACTTCAAATTCTAAAACGTAATTATAAACAAAATTAAAATGGTAGAGATTTAACTTGTAAATTTCCATTTATATACATAAAATAAATGGTTGTAATATATATATTAAATAATATTAATTACAAAATTCTTAAAGTTCGACGTGAGGGTAATAAAAAAAAAGGTGGCAGACCTTTAACGCAGCACCAATAACACATTCTTTTACTTAATTTGAATTTTTTTTTTTATATTTTTCAAAAGTATTTAATATAATAAATTAATATTGCTAAACCGTTAAATTGAGGGGGCCGGTGCCCCTGCCTCTTCGAATATCCGCCAGTGCCACGCATGTGCTTCACAAACTGCATTCATGCATGGCTTGGAATTTAGCTTTTACCATTTTTTTTAATGATCAAAAAGAAAAAATAAATAAATAAATAAAGTAATAGAGCGAAACATGGGACATTTATATTAATATTCCTTAAAAAAAAAAAAATTATTTTAAATAATAAAATTGTTAGAAAATATTTACAGATACACTAAAATTATATAAACAATAATAAACACTATAAACATCTATTAGAATGAATCTATTGGTGACATTTTAGTATATTTATAAATATTTTGTTATATTTGAAAGTAATGTTATTATAAATAGATAAATGATTTCAATTTTATTATTGAATATTGTAATTTTAAAGTTTTTCTCTTTTGAAAAAATGACGTATACCTTTTAACAAATTCTCGTCTTTTCAAAATATTTAAAAAGAAGCGTTACCCTTATCTTTTGAAAATATGAAATCTTTAAGACCACAGCATATCAATATTAAGTTTCAATCTTTGTCGGGAACACATAGAGTTGTAAAAAGCGAATAACAATAAATACATATATATATTATTAATTTTGGCAGATTTTGGAGTTTGTTTCAAATCACACAGTTGACTGTTTGTGTGTGTGGTGTTCCCATTTTGCTGCTGCTTTTCTGCTTTTTTACCATCATTCATGATTCTGAGTTCAACAAACCAACAAAATACCATGTACAAAAATGCAACAAAAACACTTAAATAAAGCATACAAAGCATACCAAATACCGACACCAAAATCATCAAAGTATATTAAAACATATTGCATTCATTGTAAATCTTCATTATGATTGATTTTCTTTTGCCCAATTGTGTTAGAAGAAAAACAATTACATAACAAAAACAAATATAGATTATGCATGCTTTCTGCCAAACTTAATTAGGGAAGACGAGTTTATAATCTTCGTAGATAATCCTCGCTAAAAATCTTCTTTTCATCTTTCTTATGTCCAACACGAACTCAAACACCAGGAGCAAGACACAACCACCAGTCCTCTTTGCTATATCCTCTTGGGAACAAGGAGCTTTCGGTTTTTGCTATATCGGCCTCTTTAATCTTTTATGTTAGGGTCTTAGAATAATAGGTGAGGGGGAGTTAAATCCCCTCACCCCACTCATCATTCTCCTATAATGAAAGAGAGTTTGATAAATTAAATAAATTTATTAATTAATCCAATTAACATTTATTTATTTTTAAATTAAATATCAAATATTTAATTAATTTAATATTTGAATCATATTCAAATATATTTTGAAAAAGGAAATATACCCAGTTCCCAGAAATTGCTATTGCTTAGTTATTTATATAGTTATTAACTGAACGAGTAACACATGATGCATAAAATAATAAAATAGAGAACACGAGAAATTGGTAACCCAGTCGGTGGATACCACTTACATCTGGGGGACATGTATGACCTAAGAAGAACAATGCTTCACTAATTAAGAAGAGTATGTATGCTTACAATCAAGTGATAATAAAGCTGTTAAAATCTAAACAATCAACTTAGATAACTAAAACAGACTTAAGCAACACTTATAGTATATATGGTGCACAATTATCATATATAAAAATACCGGCTCCCCCTGATTTATTGAATGAGATACAATATTTGGATAGGCTCCCCCTATCTGGTTGAACACAAGCTCCTCCTATTTTAACACTTGATATATAATAATAATTAGGCTCCCCCTAATTCTTTAAGCTCTTGCAATGCAAGTTCTTCATACAGTCAATGGCTAGACAATCAACATCATATGCACACTTCTAACCACATAGTGTATTATATGTTTATCACAATAACACTTCAACTTCGTTGTGATGTCAGAGACCAAAGAACCAACATAGCACATACAGTAGCAATCATGACAAGACTTGAACTTCAGAATACATCTTTGAGACAAACTTTATCAGATTCGAAAATAATCAACCAGTGCTCATATACACATAATTATAATAAACTGTTAGATCTGGCAAATATATGAGCCTCATCTCCATCATAAAGTTAATGACTGAGCAATCAACATTACTTCTATAGTATGCATAATGAACGAGAAATATTAAAACTCCAACATCATTCCTTCGAGAGTATTTCATTTGCAATCTTTCTTCTGTTTTTTATTTTCTAGTTGCTCAACCTTGCTTCAGCCGTAATTCACATATACATAGGTTCTTAAAAGAATTATCTTAAGAATATATTGAATTATCTTTTATCAAATATCTTAATATTTTTTGTAAACATATTAAGATTCTTCCAATAGGATAAGAGATCTTCCACAATTCAAGGAAATCAAATCTAAATCTTCAAGATTCTATATTTTTGGAAGATAAAATTTAAGATAGTTTGAAAATGAAATATTATCCAGCCAATTAATAATAACAATCTCCCCCTTTGACAAAGAATATTTCTTTTTCGACAACCATGTACTCGTGGACCCTCTTATCAAGGACATATAAAATTGTGATGTAATAAGGCTAAGGAGAGATAAATTTTGAATAATCAGTTCATAAGGTAGGTTCAGAGTCAAAAGGTGAACAATGACAAAAGGTAGATAGTTTATAAGATAGGTAAGTGAATACATACCCAAAATACCAAGCACACACCAAAATACAATACTACATAATACCATAAGCACATCCGTTATATTTATTTTCTCCCCCTTGGTTGCCTGAAAGAAATTACAGATTATCAGTAGTAGGAGGTTCCGAAGGATCAACAATAGAAAGGGATTTTGGAGGATCACCACTAGATGCACTTGCTGGAGTAGGTAACAATCCTAGCAAGGTAATAATTACAGAGTCCACAACAGACTTCCTATCAGACAATGTGCGAATTATGTTGCTTAGCATTCTAGATTTCGTAACCAAGCTATGTAAAACTTTGTTTCCTACTGTAGGTGGCAATGACAGACCATCACTAAACATTTGAGTATCACTAGGTTGGTCATCTGTATTTGAGACTGGAGCTCTCATTGTGTGTACAATGCCTGAAACATGCGCCCCTTGAAACAAGCGTAAGCTTAATCGTAGGACTTTTGGAGCAGGACTAGGGAGATATTGTGAAGTGAGTACATTTGGATGTTGAGAGATCATTAAACCACATAACAATCGAGAAAAGCAAATAGGAATTTTTAGTCTAAAAAACTCAACATGGCGCATAATCTAATAAGTTCTCCAATGTTTACAGAAGCACAAGTATCAATTTGATAAATCAGATTGCCAATAGCAGCTGATACACTGGATGCATCAGTTGAAGGGACAAATATATCAAAACTTAGACCACGAACATGAACCCTACGATACTCTTAGTCACTATGGTCATTAAAGCATGCTGGAAGGTTGACAATAAACTCGCGAATCAACCGTGGATAGAAGGGTCCTACTTGGGACACTGTTTTGGTGAGCCCTGCTCGATGAATTAGATCCATAACCTCTATACAGGAATGATGCTTATCAGAAATATATACCTCATCAATTATTCTTCTTTGAACAACATACCTCCATTTTGCAACATTTCCTTCACAGTGAAAAGAGACTCCATCTAAAGGAACAGATGAAACATTTGGGGGAATTTTACAACGACCCAATTTAGTAGCAACAACCAAATTTTGTACCCTTAACGATTTTAGGAAGGATTATCTCAGATGCAGACTATTTTCCCCTCCCTTTCTAGTTTTTCTTTAGCTTTGAGGATGATTACCCAACAGAACGTTTGGTTGGGTTAATAAGTTCAGCAATGCAAATATCATCATCAGAAGCTAGAAAGTCAACTAGTACTGAAGATTCCTCAAGTAACACTAGTGGTTCTTCAGTATGAGAGTGAGTAGGGAAAGGATAAGTAAATTTTCAGAGTTTGATGTTAATGGATTATCATGAAGAGGATTTGCACTAACTTCAGGATCAACATTGGCAGACGGAGTATGATCAACAAAAGAATCAAAACCAGACATGATAGTGGAATTTGGAGTTTCAACAGGCACTACAAGAAAATTAGCTTTTAGTGGCGCATTCAAAACGTCACTAAAAGTCCACAAAACGTCGCTAAAAGTATTAGTGACGCAACCCCCGACGTCGCTAGGACTGTCATTGCATTCGCGTAGCTAAAAGTATTAGCGACGCAACCTACCGTGTCGCTAAAACTCTACATTTAGTGACATAGAAGCGTCGGTAAAAAGTAACTTTTAGTGACATATGATTTCGCCACTAATTATTATTTACAGCGACATCTTATATATGTCACTAAATGTATACTTTAGCGACATATATTATTCGGCACTAAAATGCGTCGCTAAAACTCTACAGTTAGTGACATAGAAGCGTCGCTAAAAATTAACTTTTAGTGACATATGA
>JBBPDJ010000014.1:4953276-4973305 GCA_037974625.1 Cucumis cinereus
ATCAACCAATGCTTCTTCAGTTGAACCTTCTTCATTATTTTGTGCATGAATATTTTCTTGATCTCCAATAATCGAAGATTCAACATCTTCTCTATTAAACGTTTGTGAATCTAAGTTGTCTTTAACTCTAGGATAACATATAGATATGGGACGTCGAAGTCACAAAATCTCAGTGCAAAATCGCTTTTGAATCGATTGGAGTTCCGTCGATTGCACAAAGACGCAAAATTAGTGTCGGTATTTTGTCCGCAAAATCACTGCAGGGTTTGAAGTTTCGTCGTCGCAACCTTCACGTTTGGAGTTCCGCCGTCGCTTCAGAGTGTTCCGTCGCAATCTTCAGGGAGTTCCATCACAACCTTCAGGGAGTTTCGTCGCAGCCTTCAAGGAGTTCCGTCGCAACCTTCAGGGAGTTCCGTCTCTGTCGCAACCTTCAGGGAGTTCCGTTGCAACCTTCAGGGAGTTTTGTTGCAACCTTCAGCAGGTCATTCCGTCGCGTTTCACCGCTCGTGGTCCGTCGGTTTGAAGATGGGTGAGCGACTACTGTTTTCGTGAGGTTTGGGGAGGGTTGGGGTTTAGGTGGGGTAAGGAAATTTTCTTTTTTGTTTGGGAAATTAAAAAATGATGGGGAAATTTGTTTTAGAAAACTTTTAGCAACATTAATGTTTGTTGCTAAAAGTAATTAATATTTAGTGACATTTTTTAAATCCTTTTAGTGACACAGACTAAAACTGTGTCGTTAAAAATAATCTTTTGCGACAAGTTTTTTTTGCATCGCTAAAACTCACGTTTTAGTGACAAAAATTACTTGTGCCACTAAACTTTTCACTGACTATTGAATTTCTTGTAGTGAGGTGAATGAGCAATGAACTCAGTAACTAATACAGGTGTAGTGTTCGTAATAGATGCAGATGCAAACTCATGCAAATTTAAAATACTTGCATTATCCTCTAGGTCAGTTACTTTATTATCAATATTCGTACTAAGGATATCAGTATTTGAGGTATTATTACTAGGAGTAGCAAGTGAAGAATCTTCAATTTGCGAAAACCTAACATTTTTCTTCTTACTCAAAGGGGATGAAGAACCATGCAAGTATCCACCATGAATGTTTCTGCGAAGCTGAGAACGTAAAATTTCTTCTTGATCATAGGATCCACGACGAGTTGAGACCATTGTTTCCTTTGACACAAACATAGTTCTTCTTCACTCTACTTCTTCAGGTGAAACGAGGGAATGAGAAGTGGCGTTCTTTTTAAATCAAAATTAATACCCTCTGACGTTAATAAATACAAATGTAGAAGGAAAAAAATAATGGGCTTATGAATCTTCTGTTGATAACTATTTACGACCCATAGAGAAAATAACTCAAAAATTGAGTTTGCAAATATTCAGGCCTACCTGTAGAGTCTCAAAAGTTGCAGCATCAAGGGCTTTGGTCAGATATTAGCTAATTGAGTTGTAGTCTGAACATGCTCAAGAGTAATTATCTTATTTACAACTAACTCACGAATAAAGTGGTGTCGAATGTCAATTTGTTTTGTTCAACTATGTTGTACTAGATTCTTGGAGATATTGATTGCACCCATATTGTCACTGTACAAAGTCATGACATCCTGATCAACTTCATATTATTTCATCCACATTAGTTGTGCACAACTACTCCCTACTGCTATGTATTCTACTTCGGCGGTTGATAGTGAAACATTATTTTATTTCTTGTGAAACCATGATATGAGATTGGTTCCAAGAAAGAAACAACCACCAGATTTACTATTTCTATCCTCTGAGCAACCTGCCCAATCTGCATCACAATAGCCTACAAGTGTAGGATTAGTATCAAAAGAGTACTAGAGACCATGTCTGTTGTGTCATGAATGTATTTTAGAATGTGCTTTACTAAGGCCAGATGAGAAATATGTTGATCGAACTGATATCGTGCACATAACCCTACAACATAGGATATGTCTGGTCTACTAGCTGTTAAGTAGAGAAGACTTCATATCATGCTTCTGTAGGTACTTTCGTCTATTCTGGGAATATCAACTCTTTTGGACATCTTCACATGAGTTGCAGCTGGAGGTCGTTTGGATTGAACTTTATCAAGCATAAATTTCTTGATCATATTTTTACAATACTTTTCTTGAGAAATAAAGATGTTATTTGTAGCCTACTTGACTTGTAAACCTAGAAAGTATGTCAATTCTCCTACCATGCTCATTTTGAATTCAGACTTCATTTGTTGAACGAAATCGTTTACCATAGAATGAGGAGATCCTAAAAAAACAATATCATCTACATAGATTTGAGCAATAATGAACTGATTCTTAAGTCTTTTGATGAAGAATGTTTTGTCTATGCTCCTTCGAGTATATTCCTTGTTAGATAAAAACTTTGCCAAACGATCATACCAGGCCTGAGGGGCTTGTTTGAGACAATATAAAGCTTTTTGCAGCTTGTAAACATGATTTGAATTGTTAGGGTCTATAAACCCCTTGGGTTGAGCCACAAATACTTCTTCATTTAAGTACCCATTGAGAAATGCACTTTTAACATCCATCTGATACAACATAAATTTGAGTAGACAGGATATTCCAAGAAGTAAACGAATGGCTTCCATCCTAGCTACTGGTGCAAAAGTTTCGTCAAAATCTACTTCGTGGACTTGATTATACTCGTGAGCTACGAATCTAGCTTTGTTTCTTGTTATAGCTCCAGAACTCATCTTTAAGAGCTTTAGAAACATTAGTTGGTTCTACAGAAGAAGTAAAACACACATTTCCTAGTCAATTCTCTTTTTTCTTCTTATAGTAATTCCAGATTTTGGATCACCTATCACATTAGTCAAGGAATGATTTTTTTGTATCCTTTTGGATGATTCTAGAGAATTGTCTTCACACCTTAATTGCTCGAATTTGTTGGCTATGTTATCGTCAGTTGAAGCACATACTTCCTTACTATTATGATCACCAGTGGGTACAGTATGATTGGCTTCACACTGCTTTGTGGTTGTATTGTCTTGCTTGTCCAACGACGCTATTAGTTCATCATAATCTTGTATTGCATCAAGTGACCATCAATCATGGACTATAACGTTTACAGATTCTACTATAGTATTTGTTTTTTTTTATTAAACACTCTGAATGCACGATTGTTTAATAAAAAGCCCAAGAATATTTCTTCATCAGACTTAGTATCCCATTTTTTACATTATTCTCTATCAGCTAGAATGTAACATATACTTCTAAAAACATGAAAGTATCTTTGTCAGGTTTCTTTCCTTTCAAGAGTTCATAGTTAGTCTTGAAAGTACCTGCACGGAGAGATATACGAATGAGAATGTGACATGTTGTATTTACTACTTTTGCGCAAAAATATAGAGGTAATTCCTTTGCATGCAACATGGACCGTGCCATTTCTTGTATTTTTCTGTTTTTTCTTTCAACTACTTCATTCTGTTGAAGTGTAATAGGAGCTGAGAATTCATGAAATATTCCTTCAGAACAACAAAACTCATGAAACGCATCATTCTCAAATTTTTTTCCATGATCACTTCTAATGCACACAATATTTTTTCCTTATTCCCTTTGTAGTTATAAGCACAATGTCTTACAAACTTTGAATGCTTCAGACTTCTCTATGATAAAGCGAATCCAGGTAAACCTTGACTAATCATGAACACACATAAGCACATATTTTTTCTTTCCTAGACTTTTTGTCGGCATAAACCACATTAAATCAATATGCAATAGTTCTAAAACTCTTATTATACTACAATAACCTGTCTTTTTATGTCAGACTTTGATTTGTTTCCCTGTATGACAATGTTCACATAGAATATCTATATCGAACTTTATAGATGGAATCCCAAGCACTACTTCCTCATTAACAGCTCGTCTGATAGAACTCATGCTAACATGCTTCAATCTCTTATGCC
The DNA here is from genome assembly GCA_037974625.1 of Cucumis cinereus. Taxonomy (NCBI): domain Eukaryota; kingdom Viridiplantae; phylum Streptophyta; class Magnoliopsida; order Cucurbitales; family Cucurbitaceae; genus Cucumis; species Cucumis cinereus. Next base: position 4,957,211 of record JBBPDJ010000014.1, read on the forward strand.
ATAAAGTTGCTTCCTCTGTTCGAGGAGTCCAGTGATAACAATTATCAGAGAGACGCGTTCAAATCATGCTTACGGTGTGATTGATGTCAGTTACATAACATTTATCTTTTGAGAAACCAATCTGATATCCTTAGTCGCACAATTGACTTATACTGATTAAATTTGCAGTGCGTCCTTCCACAACGCGTACATCATGTAGTACAGGCAAGTTTGACTTAACAATGTCACATTTGTCTTCTACAGCGCTTCATTTCACTTTGTCTTCTTTTCATCAAAATCTTGCATTAAGATAAGAAAAAATCGTGTTAAACAGGCATTTTATCTTTCGTAATTTCTAGATCACGTTTCACATTTCTTGGAATTTATCACGCGTAATCTCATGTTTTCTCGCAATTCTGCTCCATTATTCTAAATGAAAAGACCTTATAACTTGTATTTTTACAAGTTATTAGTTCACAAGTTGAACCATAACATCCATGTTAGAGGACTAAATAGGTTTGAACAAATAAGGTCGAGGGATCTAAGAGACCTTGAGCACATGAGTAGACAACCCATTTCCAATACATCAATGTAACCCGAGGCAGAGAAGATCACGTCACGATAGAAAACTATGCCAAAAATAAGAACCTGCAGAGGATTTTGGAGCGTTCATAACAGACACCTCAAGGAAATATTTACCTTTTAACACCTTCGCCAACAAAATATTAGGAGAAGACAAAACTCTCCACACCTATTTTGCTAAAATGGATTTGTTGAACCCCTTGAAATCTCAAAAATTAAGATCAACAAGCAACTTAGGTAATTACATGAAACTCACTTCTAACAATGAATTTTTCAAGACCCACTAGAAAATCCACACCAAACCGACTCACAATCTTCATTAAATCCTTACAAAAACCTTTTGGCAATCTAAAGCAACTCGTCACATAAATTTGAATCACTTGTGCAACACTTTTAATGAGAATCTCCTTCCCTCCACATGAGAAAAAAGATCTCTTCCAACCTTGAATAGATCGAGAAACACGATTATTAATGTGTCAAAAAGCATTCCGCTTACTATGAGTAAACATAGATTTCAATCCAAGATGCAACCCAAAGTCTAACACAATGAACACCGAATATCTTAAACATAAAGTTTGCACGTTTTTCAGGAACATTTGGTGAAACACATTATAATGATTTACAAAAAAATAAAAATAAAAACTTCAAAACGTCCCCACGTCGACTCTCTCTCTCACTACCACGTCTCTCTCTGTCTCCTCCACGTCGACAACACCACCACCACATAACCCCACTGCTGACCGCCACTCTTCACTTTCGTTCGCGAGTCGCTAGTCGTTGATGAAGAACCTTGCGTCGTTGCACACCCACGCAGTAGATTATGACATCGAACTCGCCGACGTGATGCGTCAACTGTCGATCTTCACCACTCGACTCGACCAGTCGTCGTCACACGAACCACATCATCATCCTCATAGTCATTGATCAGAATCTCACTAATGAGTATAACATTTACCATATTGTGTCACGCTTCTTGCCGAATCTTGAAATTTGGAGTAAGATCTAATTAATTTAGTTGGAGTTCTTAAAGATTTGCAAATACCCATTGATTTTAGGCTTGAACTAAATATTGCGCATCATGTTTAAGTTTTTTATTTGAGTTTTTGAAAAAATTAATTGTTTTTCAGCTTAGGTGTGTGTACATAGATTGAGTTGGTTTGGGTTTAGGGTATTTTTCGAACCAACTAGAACATTCAGGTGGGTTGAATTGACAACCCAAAAGATCCACATAAAGTTCTAACCCAACCCAATTTGGTTGGGTTGGGTTGGGTTGGCAGGTTATAGCTTTTTTTTAAAAAAAAATAAATATGTAAATTTATATATAACACATGATTAGTAATTAAAAACTCATTGAATTCAAATATAAAATACCAAATATCTATGATATTTTAAAAACTTTAAACAAAGTCAAATATTGTGACAATTATAAAAGAAAAATATTAAAAATTCACAAATTAATCCATCTAGTGTGCGTGCGTGCGCGAGTTGGATAGTCAGAGTTGTCAGATTGTTTGAACACCCCAACCAACTTGTGAGTATTAAAATTTAGACGTTGGGCACAATTTTGGTGGGGCTCTCAACTTTCTTGAGTGGGTCGTGAGTACCCATTCAGTGTTGGTGCAAATATTAAACATCCAATGGTTTTGGATGCTAGGATTCAAATTTAGAAGGTTGTTAGAGTAGCGTCAATCAAAGTTTAGGCTATTTGTACAAGCCTTTAGTAAGATTTTGGATAATTTTAGAAAGTTTTCTTGGAGTTCTTGAATACTCATTTAGTTTTTTACATGAAATTGAAGTTACCTATATTGTTTTGCATGTAAGATTGAAGACTTAGAGGATTTTAAGGGCTCGTTTGGTAATGTTTCTGTTTCCTGATTCTGTTTCTAATTTTTTAAGAAACGGATGTGTTTGATAACGTTCTATGATTCTTGTTCCCAAAATTTTAGAAATGTTTCTATAATTGTTAGAAATTTGTGGAAACAAAAAAAAAGTTTCTCATGTTCCGTTTCTCTTCTTTCTTTCTCTTCTTCCTCTCCAAATTTCTCTCAAAATCTTTCTTTCTTCCAAATCTTTCTTCCTCTTTAGCTCTTACAAGTTATGTGTTCGAATCCTATTTTACGCAATTTTTTATATTTTTTTGAAGAATTTGTTTCAACATTTTTTTATTTTTATTTTTCTTTATTAATTTTTTAATTACAAAGTTTTCCAATATTTATATTTTATTTTATTTTTTAAATTAAAAATTTTATGATATTTAAATTTATATAATATTTTAATTTTTAATATGTACATTAATTCTTTTATATTTCAAATTTCAACTTCCAAGATCAACACTTTTTTTTTTCTTTTTATACTTGTGTCTATATTTTATAATTTTTTTTATTAATTTTTCTATTTACAAAATAATTCTGTTACATTTATATTTTATTTTTATTTTAAATTTTAAATTTATCTAATATTTAGATTCATGTCATATTTTAATTTTCAATGTGCATATTAATTTTTTTATATTTCAATTTTTTAGTATTAACTTTTGCAATATGCGTGTTTGTATATTATTTTAATTATATGATCTGAAATCTAGTTGATTTTTTTAAGAGAAAACTTATTAGAATTTTACAATATATAAATAGTCTGACTAAGACATTCATTTAGCTTAACTTTAATATTTTACATCCACGATGTTTACATAATTATATAATTAAGTTGGATTCGATTCGATATCATTTAAGACAAATGACTTGAGTTAAAGATGACAATGACGATCCAATTTGGACAACATATAAAAGATGTGGTACAACTTTGTTATTATATTTTAGTTGTCATCAAGATTAGATGACATAATCTTTCGATAAAATACTTTTATGTTTAATGTATGACACACACACATAGATGTATATATATATTGTTGCAAAAGAAAATAAGAAAAAAAAACAAGAAACAAGAAACAAAAAATAATTATCAAACACATTTATGTTTGTGTTTCTTTTTTTCAAGAAACAATAATAGTTATCAAACATAGTCTCGTTTCTTGTTCTCAAAATTGAAGAAACAAGAAACAATAAACAAGAAACGAGAAACAAAGAACAGGAAACGGGAACGTTACCAAACGACCCTAAACTGCTATCCAACACGTTTAAGTTTGTTTTGGATAAGTTTGGGTTAGTTCTTAAGGTTGTTGACTGGTTAGACTGCTAATCAAATTGTTAATGGATCCAATCTCTAAAATTATTGATATTTGGTACAAGAGTGTATTGAACTTAAGAACCCATTAAGTTTGATTTATGGTTTGGATACTTATTGTGTTAAGATTCTAGATTTCAAAGTTTAAGAGTTCGAAGGTTAAATTTTAGCCTAAATTAAGGCAATTTGGGAATAATTCAATTTAAGAGCAATGAGTGAGGAGTTAGGGTCTTTGGAAGCACGATAGCTTGAATTGACCTTATGAAGTGTGTTGAGGATGGTTGGGTTATTTGACAAATGAAAAATAACCTATTGGCCTATAAACATTTTTCAGGTTAAACATAAGTATGGAGAGCTTATAATCCTAGGAGAATGAGTGATAACTCCTCAAAAGAGCAATCTTTCTCAACCTAAATCATGCTAGTTCTAGGTATCTAATGGTTTATCTCATTGTATTGACAGGTAAACGAGTAATTGACACCTCCAGGCAACTTATAGATACTTTTGGTGTTAAAATGAAGGAGTTAGCACACAAACGAAACAACACGAAGCTAGCCTTGAAGTTATGGAGGCAGGTGTCAGGTGTTCGTCGTCGTTTGCTCGATGCATTTTCCAAAGAGCAAATTCAAGTTAAAATGCGCAACGCTCCTACATTTCTAGACCACACGTGCTATGTTCTACTTTGACAAGGTGCCAAGTGTTGCAGTGCTTTACCGAGGTGCCACGACACCATCCCATTTTCTATAAATGGGTCATTAGCGAACCTTGTTCAGACCAAACACAAAATCCTTTGGAACAGTCAGCCAGTGATGTGACGATAACTCCTAGTGAAGCAAGAAGGAAGGATGAAGAAGGAATCTTTGGTGGTTTAGTTAGTCTTGATCGCATCAAGACTACAGGCGATGAGGAAGGCGTTGTTAATCAACCGCACAAGGTGGAGGTTGAAAAGAAGACGAAAAAAGATGAGGGTGAGAAGAGGCATGGAAGAGGATTGTGATTCGAAGTAGCCCTGCAACTTTAGAATTTAATATGAAGATTGACAATGATGATGACATGGTAAATGTTCTCGCCTTATTGTTGTTGGATTTCATGTCCTGAAACTCTTTATTTGTGAATGTTAATTAATTATATTATTCAATAAATTTGTTACTGAGGTATGGTTTAATAAATAGTTATTGAATAAGAGATTTGCTTGTTATAAACTCAAAATCTAATAAAACAAGGTTCCTTAACAATAGTATGAGCACTAATACTTTATGTAGTGACATAAAAGCAGGTCAAGTTTGAGTTATAGTCTAAATGGTCAGAGTATAGGAATATGGTTAGACGTCTTATTCTGAGGACACTATTGTTGTGGTCTATAAGGTTGATTATGTGATATGTGTTGGATTGCTTAGTATGCATTGAAGTGATTTGAATGATGATGCGTTACAAGTTTTTCTATTCAAATCAAACTATAAACTCAAATAGGTTCCTGGTAAATCAAGAGTTGAACAGAAGAAAATTGTTGCTTAACTAATGAGTAAAAGTCTTGATCTTTCGCGATATGAAATGCCATTAATTTAATTATGGTTGAATATGCATTCTAAACTAAATTACTACTGTATTGATGGTATGCGATGGATATGTGTGTAGGGTGGTGATGTAATCAGTCTTAAAGCTTTGAAGGTGGTGTTGTGTACAAAATATGCGATTGGATGAGGTTAAGAAGTCATTATCTAATCTTTCAACAAACATAGTTACCACTCATGCGCCCACTTACTAAATTCAGGCAAGCTACCTTTCGGTGCCTAAAGGCCACAAATACTATCTTTCTAGATTTAAATGGTGTAATGGTGTGCGACAGAGTTAAGCTTATTTTAAGATAACTTATATCTTTGTTCAACTTGGTCCTAGTCACTTGCTCTTTCGAGCAGTTAACTATCTTTACTTGAATTACTCTATTTATTAGATTAGTGGAATTTAATATTGGATATTAAAATTAATAAATTATTTCAATTAAAATTAATTATTTGAATTAATTTTGACTTAAATGAAAAAGACCAAATTGGAATTTAGCAAAATTTGGAAATAGTCAAAATGTTGACTATTTGACTTTAGGAGTCAAAATGTTTAACCTTTAACCAATTTAGTGGGAAGATCCACAATCAGTGGATTTATATCTAATTTAGTGCATTTGTGAATGGATTAAAACCCTTACGTAGCGAAACCCTTTTATAGAATCTTTTTTCAAATTTAATTGAAAAATAAAAATTCTAAAACATTGGCAATTAATACAGAAACAAATTTACTGTAAAGCTTATTAATGGCTAAATGTGTTATTTATAAATAAAGTTAGAATTGCAGAGAAAAAGAAAGCTTACTTTCGTTGTCGTCTCTGTATCTACAATACTTCAAATTGAAGCCACTTCCACTTGAAACCTTTCCTATTCTCTGAGTAATAGAGCCTTAAGCTTTGTGGAAATCTTTTGGGATTTAGGAATATTAGGATAATCAAATTGAAGAAAGTACATTGAGAGAGAACATTTTTAGTGTTTTTCGGTGTCCATAGATATAGATCAATAACCACAAGTTAGTCATTCACAAGTATCTGTAACACCAGTTGGGTCAAATTATCATTTTACCACTGAGTTACTTCTTAGTTTTTAAATTCCAGTGCTCCTCTAATGAACAGCTTGTTTATGGTCCAATCAACAAACAAAAGCCTCTCTCGTGCCATAGAGACGGTAAAGCCCTTTGTTCAAGTCTCAGAAAGACCATTAAGGTAACTCTCATTTATTTATCCTAATGTTGAAAAGAAGTGAATTTCATCTTGTGTGATTATGTCTACAGCTCTCCACTCAGTCTTGTCTCTAAAATGGTAAGCTTATTGAGTCAGCAGTCTGGTCACTCTCACCCGTACAAATCAAAGGACAATCCATCGTCAACATGAGTTCATAATACACTCAAGATTAAGACTAAGTTGCTTAGGTCATTCTATTAGAATAAAAGCCTAACTAGTCAACAGAGTTACATCTAGTGATTATTATTTCGTGGTCCAGTCTTATGCAAACTCATTACATAGGATACCCCCACTTGCGTGTCACCTATACGATCACATTGAACCATTGTGTTTGTACCAAAAACAAAGTGGGTCGTATCCATAGTGTTACCAAGATAAGTTACTCAGTCTTATCTCTATACTTTAGGCCCTTTAAGTTGTATCTCGAACATTGATCCCTATATGTCTCCACATATAGTTCAATACTCATAAATAAACATAAGATGTTATTTTATTGGATTTCGGTTAATAAGACAAAACAAATAAAGTAATCAATACACACTTTATTAAAATTAGAATAATAACATTTTATTAATAATGGTCAATAAATTTCATTTACTATCTACGAGTTTTAGGACATAAAATTCAACAATTTATGTGTAAGCTACTTGTTTCACATAGGCGTTAATCCATTTAAAATTCATTAGTTTGTGTACACTGTGAATGCAACTCTCTTCTGCACGAATTTGACTATAAGTAGAAGATTAATAAGATTAATTCTTCTTGATGGTGCTTGAATTTCTGAAAAAAATAAAAACTACTCATAACTCTCTAAAGTTCCATATTACTTTCAAATTATCAGCCATTGAATCCCACCATTCCGTTTTAAGACCGGAGGATAGTGGGGAAGACACTCTTGACCGTCCTAGTACCATTTGTGATCAGAGATTACAACAAATTCGTGAGAATTAAGAGCTTCAAAGGTTGTAACTCTAATTTTCTGATTCTCCTCAATTTTAAGCATGTTTAAATCCTTTAAATTCAAAAAATTTGAGTGTTTTGGTTCAAATCGCTTCTGCTAGCATGTCTATAACTCTTTCTCAAATGTGCTCTACCACAAAATTACATTGAAAGGATTGAATAGGATTGAGGATCGATACATTTTCAATGTCTAATGTGAAAAATTGGAAAAAGATGACAAATAGGAACTAAAGAACCGGTAGAATGCATTTTTACATTTTTCACTGCCATGTGTTTCAATGCAAGATTCATCATAATATACTTGAAGAGATGAAATATCAAAACTAAAAGAATATATCGATAACATACCTTCTTACGTTTTTCACAAACAAAGCTTTTATTAGAATTCCATTAGAATATATAAAAAAAGTTAAAAATTAAAAATTCATTGGAAAGATTTGAGATGATTGATGATTGATCCATTTTTCATTATCCAATGTGAAAAATGAAAATGTTAAAATAGATTTTGAGTGACCATTTATTTAAATATTGTAGTTTTGTAAAGTTATTAGTGAATTTGGGTGCTTTTCAAACTATTTAGAAATTTGTTGTTGTTTTTGGGTGGAGAGAGAATGGCGAGGGTTCAACCCTCACCCTTAAAAGAGAGAAAAAAAATACTCGTAGTGAGAGGGCGAAAGTTGAACCATCACCCTTACGAAGGAAGGGAGTAAAAAAAAGAGATTGAGAGGAAGAACCCCGCCCTTATGAAAGAACAGAGATAGGAGGGAGTAAAGAGAGAGATAGTAGGAGATGGAAGAGAGATTGGAAGGAGTAAATAAAAAAAAAAAAGAAGTGTAATCGAGAGAAGAGAGATAGGAGGAAGTACACAAAAAAAAAAGGTGAGAGGAACGAGGGCACGTAGGAGAGATAATGAAGGAAATTTGTTTCAACAAAAAAAATCAGTTAAACCTTTCAAATTCGATGTGATTTAAACCTTTGAAATTCGATGTGATTTAACAAAATTTGGATTTAATAGTGAAATATTTTGGTCGAGTAAAATATTTTGGAGCCTGAAATTTATTGATTTAAGGCAATTTTGATTGAGAAATCACAAAAATATTGTGCAACAAGATTTTCAAACTGGAGAATCCATTTTTTTATAAAGAAAATCATCAATTTTATGTTCCTATCAAATTAAATCTTCAAGTAACCTCAAATTTATCTAAACTTGAATTTCATCTCAAGTTTCAATCATCAAAATTTAAATCTTAATCCTAATACAAATTTCAAATAAAGTTGAGAATAAAATTTTAAATTCATCTCAAATTAAAATTTGATCATACTCCAAATTTTATCCGAAACCAAGTTGTCTAATCCAATCTAAATTCAATTACGGATAGTATCCTCTAATGTATCGCAAACTTGAACGATCTACAAGCCTAAATGTGGATATCTAGGAAAATCATCAAACTCAAATGATGAATAAGTCTAAAAGTCGATCATCATGAAAATCATCAAGCCCATAGTCGATCATCAAGATCATTAAGTTCGAAGGCCTATTATTCAAGAGATCAACAAGCCCAAAGTTTTATGAACAAAATTGATAAAATAATAAAAAATGATATCTAATTTTAATGAAACAAAATTAAGTACGGACTAAATCGTTACAAAATATTACTAGTTTAATACTAATGCATGTGTTATGTAAATATTTTTTTTTAAAAAAAACTTGACTATAAAAAATATTTTAAAATAACAAAATTTCAGATTCTATGATTGATAAAATAACAAACATTTTCCATGAAATTAAAGAATTAGACATGAAAAAATAAGGAAGAATTTACAGATAAGTGTATATAGAGTTCTTAAGAACTCACCACAGATCAATTTACATAACAAAGTAATCTTCCTCCTTTATAAATTATAAATAATGATACCAACACTATCAATATATATTATTTATATATTAGTCCATCGTAAACTTTATGGCTAATAAACTTAACTATAGCTACCTAAGACACGTTTTGATTGACTAAAAAATTGTATTTCAAAAAACTTTTTATATTTAAAATCTTTTGATCAAAATTGTTTAAAATACACTTTAAGCGCTTTTTAGAGCGGTTGTCAGATACTTCATTTTTTTTCTTTCTAAAATGACTTGTTTTTTAAATTGATCACTTGAAAATGTATGTCAAACACACCTTACATCATGTATAATAATATGTAGTGATAATAATGACTAACAATCCATTTCATGAAAAAAATAACGATAAATATTAATTTGTTACCTATTTTAAAATTTTTGAACTAAATTCTTACATGAAGTTGAAGGATTAAATTGCTGAAATGACTAAAATCTTCTTTTATAACAATTTGCTATTTTTTTTCTTAACATTAAACTTATTTTCTATTAATTTGTCGTGGTTTTCATATTTCTAAAGTCAAATAGTTTAATTATAAAAACAAAAACAATTATAAAAACAAAAACAATCTATTTTTTGTAAAAAAAAATAGTTTCAATTTTTTTAAAAAAAATTGTAAAACGTATATAATAAAATAAGGAATTGAAAGATGGTAAGACAGTTTATTAGGTTAATTTTAAACAATTAAAAATTAAAAACAAAATAATTAGAAAATTTTCAATTTATACCTTCAAACTTTAGAGTTTAAATCAATTTAAACCTTAAACTAATAAATGTATCAATTTAAACCTTAAACTTCAGAAAATTTACCAATTTCAACGTCAAACTAATAATTGTATCAATTTAGACTCCATACTATTACATGTGTATCAACTTAGACCATGAACTTATATAAATGTATTAATTTAAATCTTCTATTATGTGTTATTTGAACACACTTATGAAAGTTAAGGGTTTAAATTTGACACATGTATAAAAGTTCAAAGTTTAAATTGATGCATTTATGAAAGTTTAACGGTTAAATTGATACAACTATTAGTTTATGGTATAAATTGATACAACTTTCAAAGTTCATGATTTAAATTAATACAATAATTAATTTATGATAAATTTATACAATCTCCAAAGCTTAGAAGAATAAATTGATATTTGTCTAAATAATTATCAAGCAAAACCTAAATTATGGTAAACTAAAGCTCAAACATTGAATTATTATATTTCACAAAAATTCAATACAAAGATTTTTTTTAATATGACAGATTTTTTTTCTTTAACCGTATAGAAAATATAAAGAAATAAATTAGAGTGAATCCCCATCACAATTAGAAAAACAAACATATTAAAAGACAAAGAAAAAAAACAAACATATTAAAAGGAAAAAAAAACCAAATATAGGCATATTAGAAGGAAAGAGAAGGGCGAGAGTTGAAAACTCACACTTTCTCTCTCTCCCACTTTTGTTTCTACACTTTCTCTCTCTCCCACTTTTGTTTCTCTCCTATACGTGTCTCACTAAAATCACAACATTTTGCTAAATAATTTGAAAAATCATAACATTTTGCTAAATAATTTGAAAAAAACCGTATATCACTGTACTGATAAGTTTAGAAAACAAGTTTAAATAAATAATTTTTCAGATTTTGAGGGTAGTTAATAAGAAGAGATGGTTGTGTGAAAAGATGTGTTTTGATGAATTGAGTTACCCTTAAATAGGAGTTGAGGGCAAAAAGAGAATATACCAAAAAATTGTGGGCAGAATGGGGAGTGGAAAGATTCTTCCCATTTTGTCCCCTTTAATATAGTGAGTAATAATAGATTTTTAAAATTACACAATTACATTACTTCCTTTTTAAAAAAAAATAATAATAATAAAAAAAAAATAGAAACTTTCAAATACAATGTATATGAGATCTACTTCTGAATTCACCATCACATCAAATTCTTTACCTCAACTAATGTTCATCTCTTTATACAAAAGAAAAAAGAAAACCCATTTCTCAATTTGAACAAGATTTGGAGCCATTTCTTTTTTTGGATTCAAATTCAAGGAAATATCATATCAAATCAAATCAAATCATAGTAGTTTTATTTTAGGAATGAAAATACCAAAGCTTAGGCTATTATTAATAACACCACATTCAAATTTTATTTCCATTTTGGTATTTTTAGTTTTTTACTCTGTTTTAGTATATATAGTAAATCCATGAGATTTTGTTCAAAAATTTAAAATTTAAATTTAAATTAATAATAATATTAATATTAATTATAATTAAGTTCCATTGCTCTTGCTAGGATTCTTCTTTTTGTAGCCTTTCGGTGCTTAATTTCAACACCTCTCATTCTCTTTCTTCACTTTCTGTCCTCGTAATTCTCAGATTTTTGTTCTTCTCCTAAACTTCGATTCCACAATCTCTTCAAAATGCCCAAAAAAACCTGCAATTTCTGATTCTTTTGTTTCCCAAAATTCCTTTTGATTTTGTTGCGCATTTGAATTTCAAGAAAGCTCTAATGCTAATGGCCATTCAAGTTTGCTCTGAGATTTCCACTGTAGGCATCAGTCCCAGAATCTCGTTTTCAAATGATCTGAATCAAACCGATTTGTTGCCTTCTTCTAATTCTGATCCCCATCGTTTGGATTTGAGTCTTCTCGAATCCGATTTCGATTTCTGCATTGGTAACCTTCTTCTTCAAGATCTTTCCTCCGCCGATGAACTCTTCTCCAATGGCAAAATCCTCCCCAAATCAATCCACCCAAACACCCAAGTTGATGATTATAAACCTAATCAATCTCATCCTCTAATTCCTCCAATTCCTCCCCATCCTTCCAGAAGTTCAGTCTCTTCCGAGAAGAAGAGCCTTAAAGAGCTTCTATCCGCCAGTTTGGATGGCGATGAGAAACCGCAATCCAAATCCTTCTGGCAGTTCAAGCGAAGCAGTAGTCTCAATTGTGATAGCTCAAAGAGTAGAAGTTTGATTCGATCCTTGCATTTTCTGTCCAGGAGCAATTCAACTGGTTCGGTTTTGAATCCGAAACAGCAATCCAATTCAAGGGGTTCTCACAGACCGAGTTTGCAGAAACAGGGTTCGATTTCGAGTAATAGAAGATCATCTTCATCCTCATCTTCATCGTCTAATTTCTCCAACTCATACTTGGCAAGTTCGTGTTCTCAAAAGCCTTCAATTATGAAGAATATGGGATGGAACAATGGGAATGGAGTTGGAATGAGTAGTCATCTTCTGAATCTCCCTCCGCCGTACATTTCGAAAGTAACTGTGAGTTTTTTTGGATTCGGATCTCTGTTCTGTAATGGTAAAAGAAAAAAGAAAAAGAAATGAAAAGAAAATCATGTATATGTTGTTATGTTCATAAAATTTTTTGGTTCATGGAGTAGAGATTTAGATTTGATTTTATGTGTCTGTTATTTCTGTTTTTCAAGCATGTGATCAGTCTCTGCAAATTGGAACCAATCACAGAAATTGCATTATATTATTTTGAATTTTTTAAGAAAAAAAAAAGAGGCAAATGGTAAAAATGTTGTTGTAATTACAATCATACCCTTGGAAAGAAAAATGAGGCTTTAAATTTGTCTATAAAACTCTCTACTTCTCTGTATTTTTTTTTTTTTATTTTTTTATTATTTATTTATGTTTCTTCCTCAATAATGAATCTTATGGGCTGTCCCTTTGTTGTTTGTTGTTTCCAACTTTGATTGAAGCCTTCTTTTCGTTTTTTCTGCCTCTATGATTGCCATAATTTCATGTGGAATAATCATCTGTCTCTCTTGTAATAATTGGTTTCAATTTCAACACCTTTTGTTTTTCTTTGTTTTTTGGGTTAAAAGAGATTGGGGTTATTCCAAAAGTGAGTTTGAAAGGGGAGGTAATGTGTATTAATAATATTAGCCTCTCCTCCTTTTACCTTTAACTTTATCTTTCCCTTTTATTTTATATATGCTTTGGATTTAACTTCTACTCTATATTTGCTATTACATCTAAAGGAGGACCTACTCATTTATCTTTGAGATTGTAATGACACAATTCAAATCAATAGTCTATTCATAGTGTTTTAATTCTCATTAATTGTCACATTCTCTACTTAAACATTCTTCTCTTTCCACACAACTATCTATATATCTACTTGTTTGGTTTCTTTTAATATTATTGGTAGATGGAACAAAATACAAATCAATATTAATTACCTATTCAATTTCCATCACATTATCTATATTCATCATTTTCCACCAATATTGTGTGTATATGTTCAATCAACTCTATTATTTTAGATTTTAAGTACAACAAATTCGAATATCAAAATCCAACCTCCAACTTTTACAAACGAAATCTGTGTTAATTCTTTTAATCTAAAAACAATAAAATTATCAAATACACTCTACGTATTTTAAATAAATACATTTTGTCAATATACAAATGTTTTAAATTATCAAATAGATTTATCATTAAATTTTATTTAAAAATTGTTCTTTTCCTTTTTTGACAACACGTGAGGTGGGGGAGGGGGATTGAACCTCTTACTTCAAGGTTATTAATCTAAAGAGAGTGAAAGTATTTGTTATATAAATGGAAACTCTTGCGTTATGTAAACATGTTAAAACAATAGAGGTAAAAGTGTTTTTCACCATAATGAGTTTCAATATCTTACTATTTCTTACCAAACTTCTATGAATGACACTTGATCTGAAACTCCAATTATTTTTAAAAAGTTTCAAATCACGTATTAACATATTTTCAAATATACCTAAAATTCTGCATCAATATATTGCCAAAAGATTAAGAGTAGTTTCAAAATGAAATTTAAATATACAGTTATAAATCTAACTTGTGATCTAAAAAGATTCAAAACACCATTTTGCAAAATAAATTGTAAAGTAAAAATAAAGACAAAAGTTAAGATTAAGAGATTGAGATTTGTCTTGAATCAAACATCTCCACACAAAACAAAAAGAATCATTTTGCTTACAAACTTCTTTATAGATCTATGAACAATGCATGAGACTATTTACAGGGAAGATAAGTTGGAAAATATTCCAATGGGTTTTTTTTTTTCATGCAATTTGAAGAGATTATTAATATATATTAAAATAATATAAACATTTATTTTTTTATCTTTTGAAGAAAGACTGTCCAAATTTAATCAGCTACAAAAATTTTGAAACCACCTTTTTGGTTATTATCAAATTAGGGACATACAATTTAAAATCCACTTAAAGAGTAATAAATCAATGACTATGATATTGAGCCCAAGTTGAGAACATGATTAGAGAATTTGAAAGAATCAACGTAATTATAGAATTTTGTACGAACTTGATTTCTTTACAAATTAAAAACTTTTTAAATAATAACAAAAGTAACAATCAAATGAGATATATATTTGGAATTAAGAATAAATATTTGGATAAAATAGTCTAAAAATAATTCTCCAAATTAAGTAAGATAAGTTTTTTAAAATGTATGCACTTTTAGGCCGTGTTTGCTTAAACTTTTAAAATGTTCTAAGTTTGGAAAAAAAAAGTCATTTTGAAAAAAAATGAATAGTTTGACAACTACTCAAAATAGTGTTTGAAAAAATGAATTTAAAAAATAAATTATTTTAAGATAAACACTTAAAATCAACTTTTAAAAAAATATTTTTTTTAGTGTTTAATGATTAACCTCTCCTTAACATGTCTAGTTCTTAGAAAAATGCCAAAACACATTCAAAAGTCATCTACCTCACTTTCATGATATTGCCATGACTACCACTACCTTTCGTCGATCATCTTCGACCATTGACAACAGCTGATCTAATCACCTAACGACAACAGCTGATCTAATCTCCTTAATTATAATTAATGATCAATATCTACTATTAAATAGTATTAGTATAAAGATGTGGTTGATGCATGGAAGTGCGATAATTATTTCATGACGCTAATTTCTTAATTAAAGTGGTAAATAATGAGGGGAGGGTGTTGATGTTGATAGAGAAAATGCATAAAAGTAAAGTAATATAAAATGAATTATGAAACCTATGAGCAGTGGTAATTCAAAGAAGTTATGATTATTGAATCTAAAAATATAGATTCAATTAGAAAGCACACAACCAACTCAACTCAACCAACACATGTAGACAACCAACTTGTTGGAAAAACCTAACAAGTACCCTAACTACTATTTAAGACTAACACCTAATTAAACTAAATGTCATTGTCCTTCTAGGTTTGATAGCATCCATATACTTACTCATCAAGCATTTGCATTAAGATCAAGAGTTTTGTTGTGATCGTTAAAATAATTAAGATAATCTGAGTTGATTAACCGATTTATTGTCAAACTTAAATTGAGCAAGAATGAGTGATCTATGGATAATCTATATGCATGCCAAACATACATCGATTAAGCCTTGCTACTTTTGTGATTAAGATATGGCCAAATAGGGAGATAATGTTCAAGCTAAAATGTATAGCAAAAAACTTGCATCAATAATTAGTAAGGTCAATCTATTCACAAACTCAAATCTAGCTAAACCAAAGCTCAAAGATGCAAGATATCATAATGTAATTATCATTTAAACCAAGTTCTCACAAATATACAATGGCATTTCTACTCCTAAACTAAAGGTGTAACACCCCGAGTTTTCAACCTTAACCCAAGGTCGTTACTTAAGTAAAAATCATTAAATCCATTTTAAAAGATGAAGACAAAACAAAA
>JBBPDJ010000014.1:4973405-4990994 GCA_037974625.1 Cucumis cinereus
CCCCCCCCCCCCCCCCCCCCCCCCCCCCCCCCCCCCCCCCCCCCCCCCCCCCCCCCCCCCCCACACCAAACATAAAAGCATCAAATTTATCAAGATACTCAACCAACTCAATCGAAACTAAACAAAGCTCAAATACATATGCACAAGCTAAACTCACTATATGTATATCAAACCATTGATCGACATTTACAGAACCTAAGCTAGCTCATCAACCTACAAATAAGCTCGAACAAAACTAAACAAACCTCGAATACACAAGCATAATACTCAAATGAGGGGGGTGCCAAACATTAAAGCATCAAACTCATCTAGATACTCACCCAACTCAAAAGAAACTAAATAAAACTCAAATACACAAGCATATACTCAAGTGAGGAAGGGGGGCATACCAAACATAAAAGCACCAAACTCAGGAAGGTTCACTTCCTTCTTGTGATGCAGCAGTTTTTCATGCCATCATTTCAACCTATACCATAATTACGCTAGAATATTTATATGTTGTAGACTAACAAAAATAAAAATAATAAACATACAATTTTACTTAAATCTTTTGTTTTGGCCTTATTCACCTACTTTTTCTTATGTACCCTCGTCTTTTTACATAGTAGGACCAAAGTTATAAGATTGAAAGTGTATCAACTCATCTTTTTCCTTAAAGGTAAAATAAATAAATAATATATAAAATATAATTATAATAATGTTAATTATTAATATTATTATAACTTTTATTTATTAATTAATTTATTTTATTTTATTTTCTCTCTTTCCCCTTCTTTTCTTTCTTTTATTTTCTCTCTCTTCCTTTCCCTTCGTCTTCCTCGCGTGCAGAACCCCTCACCCCCCGTCGCTTGCTGCAGACGTTGTCGCCCATCCCCAGCCGTTTGCGATGCTGAACGCACGCTCGCCTTCTCTCCGCCGCACAAACAACACGTTTTCACGCCACGTCAGATCGTGGAAGTCGCTCGCGCCGCCCTCCCTCGCGTCGCAAGCCGTCCACGTCTCAGTCGCTTCCTCAAGCTAGATCTGCACTGCGTCGCACGTCTAGCCTCTCGTCTGCGACATATTGCGAAGCCGCTCGCACCGTCGCGCGCCTCCCCACTCCCACACTTCAAATCCCGCGCTGCGTAGTGCCACACGTCGCACCAGTCTGCGCCGCACGACGCGCCAGTCCGCGCCTCTTTCCGTCAGTCTGTGTCGCCGCCAGATCTGCATTCTTGACGACGAGTTAACCACGCTGCTGGTCTTCTCGTCTGCCAGAGTAAGATCCAGCCGTGAGCCGCGCCGCCACTACGTCGAGTTTCGTCGCCTTTCTTAGAGGTTTGGGTAAATGCGGTAAGAGTCTCATAAATTGATCTGTTGGAGATTTTGTTACTCTTTACCGTTTTGATTGGAATGTGTTTGGATTAATTTAGGTTCTTAGCGTTTTTTAAGGAACAAATCGTTTGATTGATTGTAGTATCAGTTGGGCGTTGTTCGTTGGGTTTTGAGTAAGCTTTGGGTAAGTTTGAATCAAGACTTTGGGCCCTTGTCATTCTTAGTTTAGCTAAGTTGGTTAATTAGTCTTACTCTTATGTTTAGGGTGTTTTTCAAGGACTTTTGGAGCAATTCTATCTTTCGAACAATTTGGAGATAAGGGGTTTCCTACTGTATTGTAACCCAACCCTTGGAATGTATAAACCCTTAAGTTAATGCGATTTATATGTGTTTTCCTGATATGTGATATTATTGATGTGTGCTATATGTGAAAAGTGTAGTCGTATGTGAATTGGATTGCATAACTAAACTATATTGGATTACTGCTATTAGCCATAATGACTGGAGTGTGATACCTGCGTTATATATGCTTTGTGGTCTTTGTAACGTAGGTATAGATGTCGACGTGTAGAATGGTGGACTGTTGTATCTGCGTTATATTTGCTTTGTGGTCTTTGTAACATACATATAGACGTCAACATGTTGAATGGATGGACGGTGATATCTGCGTTATATATGTTGTGTGGTCTTTGTAACGTAGGTATAGACGTCGACATGTAAAATGGTTGGACGGTGGTATCTGCGTTATATATGTTGTGTGGTCTTTGTAACGTAGGTATAAAGGTCGTTATGTATATGGATAAGACAATAACCCCTATGTTATATTTGTTGTGTGGACTTTGTAACAAAAGGTAGAATTGTCGAAATGCTTAACGACTGACGTTATGCTATCAATGTTTTATATGCTGTGTGGACTTTGTTACAGATAGTATAGTCGTTATAATTACATTAAGACTAGCACGATGCTACCTCGGATATATATGTTGTGTGGTCTTTGTATCCTATGGTATAGCTAGTTTTGCGCCTAATAGCTAGTATGAGGACCGACTAATATTATATGCTGGGCTAGAGTAGATGTTGTTTGTCTTTGGGCCTCTTGCTGTATGAATCAGGGTACTGACATAATTCAGATCAACTGTTACCTAGTAGAGCCAGTAAAGAGTTTCCTTACTGGGTATATTTATATACTCACCCGTCTGTGTTCTATTTTTTTCAGGCAAAGGTAAAAGAAGACTGGCGAGGGACAAGAAAGACCAGTGAGCACGCCACAGGGACCACATGGATGTTGCTTCCACGTTTGGGTCTCAGACATTTTTAAAACTTTATGTATTGTATTGCTTTGTTTAAAACTTGAGTTTTATTTGATGTTTGAATTTTTGAAAAAAGTGGGATCCCGTCAGAGTCATTTTTCAGGTTTTGATTACCATATTTCTAACTTTCGATTTACTTACACAGATTGTTTTAGTTTGTTTTAAATTGAATGGAGACGTTTCTCGTCATCATTGGTTTCCAAATATCTTCTTTTATGTTTTTGATTTAGTAACAACCCATTTTAGTTTTCGAAAATTTGGGTTGTTACAGTTGGTATCAAATCCTAAGTTTTAGGTTCTGTAAACTGACTTACGAAGTAAGTCTATGGTTTGGGTGCCTATGGTCACTGAGGTTCCTCTGTCCGGTCCAGGTACGCCTTTTGTTTAAAGCTGTTTGTTACGCTTATAAATTGCCTGAGTGAACCGTTTTGACATGGATTCTTCTCTTCTTATTAAGATTCTAAAGGTGTGTGGTGATTTTCTTTTAGGAAATGTCGCCACGTAGAGGCGCCAGAAGAGGTCGACGAGGAGCAGGTTAAGGACAACCTGCGCAGCAGGTTGTAAACCCCACCGCACCTGTGACACAAGTCGATTTGGCTGCTCTGAGTGCTCAAATGGAACAAAGAATTACTTTGGCTGTGATAGCAGCTATGGCACAGTTCCAGCAAGCCCTAGAAGCTCCTACTCTGGCTCAAGCCGCACCAGCTGTTCAGGAGGATCTGCTAGACCGACTGTCAGCTGAAGCGAAGCATTCGAGGGATTTCAGAAAGTATGATCCCCCGACGTTCGATGGGTCACTGAAAGATCGTTCTAAAGCAGAGGTGTGGTTGTCATCGATTGAGGATATCTTTCGGTACATGAACTGTCCTGATAACCAGAGGATACAGTGTGCGGTATTTATGCTCAGAGATAAGGCCGTTTTCTGGTGGAAATCTGCTGAAAGAAGGTTGGGTGGAGATCCCCACGTACAGTTTAAGGAGTGCTTCTATGAGAAGTTCTTTTCTACCAACCTCAGGGATGCTAAACGACAAGAATTCTTGGATTTAAAGCAAGGGCAGATGACAGTTGAAGAGTACGATGAAGAATTTGATGAACTGTCTCGTTTTGCTCTAGAGATGGTGACTACCGAGTTGGCCCGAGCATAAAGGTTTGTGAGAGGCCTCAGAAAGGAAATCAGAGGTTTTGTGCGAGCTTTTAAGCCTACTACCCAGGCTGAGGCTTTGCGTCTGGCTGTAGATGCGAATGATAAGGAAGATGAGGAACGATCAAAGCCATTGGAATAAGAACCTTTCTCTGGGCAGAAGAGGAAGGCTGAGCAGAAATCAGTAAAGAACCCATGGAGGAGCTCGAGGCTGAGGGGTGCACAAGGACATTACCATCAGCAGTCCACTGAAGCATGTGTTATAGAGGGGCAGATTCTTGCATGCAACAGATGTGGAAAGAGGCACCTGGGTCGCTGTTGGAATGAGGTCAGAGCTTGTTTCACTTGCAAGCAATCGGGGCATACAGCTGTGAATGTCCTATAAATTCCTCAGTGGTCACAAAAAATCAGTCAGTTGGATCGTCTTAGGGGACTGCAAGTCGACAGCAAGGTCGAGTTTTTGCCACCAATCGTCAGGAAGCAGAGAAGGCAGGCACTGTGGTAACAGGTACACTTCCAATCTTGGGGCATTTTGCATTAGTTTTATTTGATTCTGGATCTTCTCACTCCTTTATATCGACAGTCTTTGTAAAAAATGCTTGTTTGGAGGTGGAACCTCTTGGTTTTGTGCTGTCTGTGTCTACTCCGTCAGGAGAAATTATGCTTTCTGAAGAAAAAGTCAAGGCGTGTCAGTTGGAATTAGCGGGTCGTGTGTTAGAAGCAACCTTGCTAGTTTTGAACATGCGAGACTTCGATGTTATACTAGGCATGGATTGGTTAGCTTCTAACCATGCTAGTATAGACTGTGCTCGAAAAGAGGTAGTTTTTAATCCTCCAACTGAGGCAAAGTTTAAATTTAAAGGGGTAGGGACAGTGGTTTTGCCTAAGGTGATTTCAGCTTTGAAAGCCAGTAAACTACTTAACCAAGGTACATGGAGTATTTTGGCTAGTGTGGTGGACACTAGAGAAACTGAGACCTCTTTGTGATTAGAATTTGTGGTGAGAGATTATCCAGATGTCTTCCCAGAAGACTTACCAGGTTTGCCTCCTCAGAGAGAGATTGAGTTTGTTATCGAACTGGAACCAGGTACTAGACCTATATCTAAAGCTCCATATAGAATGGCTCCAGCAGAGTTGAAAGAGTTAAAGTTGCAGTTACAGAACTGCTTGGCAAGGGATTCATTCGACCAAGTGTGTCACCATGGGGTGCGCCCGTGTTGTTTGTCAAGAAGAAGGATGGGTCGATGCGCTTGTGCATTGACTACAGGGAGTTGAACAAGGTAATAGTAAAAAATAAGTATTCACTACCTAGAATTGACGATTTGTTTGATCAGTTACAGGGAGCCACTGTTTTCTCAAAGATTGATCTGCGATCGAGATATCACCAGCTGAGAGTCAAGGAGAGTGACATTCCCAAGACAGCTTTTCGTTCGAGATATGGACATTACGAGTTCATAGTGATGTCGTTTGGTCTGACGAATGCTCCTGTAGTATTTATGGATCTGATGAACATGGTGTTCAAAGATCTTTTGGACTTCTGTGTTATTGTCTTTATTGACGATATTTGGGTTTACTCCAAAAGAACATGAGGAGCATTTGCGAAAAGTATTGGAAACTCTAAGGTCGAACAAGCTTTATTCTAAGTTTTCTAAGTGTGAATTTTTGCTGAAACAAGTGGCCTTTCTTGGTCATATCGTGTCTAGGGATGGAGTTTTAGTGGACCCTACGAAGATTGAAGTTGTTACCAGTTGGTCTCGACCCTCTACGATCTCGGAGGTTCGTAGCTTTCTGGGCTTAGCTGGCTATTACAGACGATTTGTAGAAAACTTTTCACGTATAGCCACCCCTCTGACTCAACTGACCATGAACAGAATATCTTTTGTTTGGATCAAAGCTTGTGATGACAGCTACCAGAGTTTGAAGTAGAAACTCATACTGCACCAGTTCTTACAGTGTCGGATGGTTCAGGTAGTTTTGTGATTTACAGTGATGCATCGAATAAAGGTTTGGGTTGCTTTCTGATGTAGCACGAGAAGGTGGTCGCTTATGCGTCACGCCAGTTGAAGAACTATGTACAAAACTATCTTACTCATAATCTCGAGTTAGCAGCTGTAGTTTTTGCACTCAAGATTTGGAGGCATTATCTGTATGGAGAAAAGATATAGATTTTCACTGATCAAAAGAGTCTAAAATACTTCTTCACCTAGAAGAAGTTGAATATGAGACAACATAGATGGTTGGAGTTGGTGAAGGACTATGACTATGAAATACTATACCACCCTGGTAAGGCGAATGTGGTAGCTGATGCTCTAAGCAGGAAGGTAGCTCATTCAGCAGCTCTCATCACTAGACAGACTCAGCTGCACCAGGATTTTGAGCGAGCTGAGATTGCGGTTGCAGTGGGGGAAGTCACCCCACAGTTGGCACAGTTGACGGTGCAACCGACGTTGAGACAAAGGATTATCGATGCTCAGGATAGAGACCAATACTTGAGTACGAAGCGACACCTAATTGTGTCAGGTCAAGTTGTAAGATTTTATGTATCCTCTGATAGTGGGCTACTATTTGAGAGACACTTGTGTGTTCCAGCAGACAGCGATGTTAAGCATGAGTTGTTGTCTGAAGCTCATAGTTCTCCGTTCTCTATGCATCCTGGTAGTACCAAGATGTACCAAGACTTTAAACGCTTTTATTGGTGGCCTAACATGAAGAGAGAAGTAGTAGACATTGTTAGCAAGTGTTTGCTGTGTCCGTAGGTGAAAGCACCAAGGCAGAAGCCAGCCGGTTTGTTACAGCCTCTTGAAGTTCCAGAGTTGAAATGGGAGAATGTGTTGATGGACTTTATTACTGGGTTGCCAAGGACAGTGAAGGGTTACACTGTAATTTGGGTTATGGTGGATAGACTCACCGAATCAGCACGTTTTGTACCAAGAAAGACTACGTATACAGCGAACAAATTGGCGCAGCTGTACTTGAAGGAAGTGGTGAGATTGCATGGAGTTCTCGTGTCGATTGTTTGGACAGGGATGCTCGTTTCACCTCTAATTTCTAGAAAAGTCTTCAGAATGCTTTGGGCACACGATTGGATTTCAGTACAGTTTTCCACCCATACACTGATGGTCAAACTGAACGTTTGAACCAGACGTTGGAGGCTATGCTGCAAGCATGTGCTTTGGAGTTTTCAGGAAGTTGGGACTCTCACTTGAACTTGATGGAGTTCGCTTATAACAACAGTTACCAGGCTACCATTGGCATGGCGCCGTTTGAGGCTCTATATGGTAGGTGTTGCAGGTCTCCTGTGTGCTAGGGTGAGGTTGGTGAGCAAAGGTTGGTTGGTCCTGAGTTAGTGCAGTCCACTAACAAGGTCATTCAGCAAATTAGGGCGCACATGAAAGCCGCTCAAAGTAGACAGAAGACTATGCTGATGTGAGACGGAGAGATCTTGGATTCGAGGTAGGAGATAAAGTGATACTAAAAGTAGCACCCATGAAAGGTGTTTTCAGATTCGCAAAGAAAGGGAAGTTGAGCCCTCGTTTTATTGGACCGTTGGAGATCCTTTAGAGAATTTGTCCTGTGGCATATCGGTTAGCGTTGCCACCATCTCTTTCTGCAGTTCACGACGTATTCCACGTCTCGATGTTCAGAAAGTATGTAACAGACCTGTCGCACGTCATTGCTTACGAGCTACTGCAGTTCAATGAGGATCTGAGTTACGAAGAGCAACCTGTTGAGATCTTGGCTAGAGAAATGAGGGTGCTACGCAACAGGGAATTTGGGTTAGTGAAAGTTTTGTGGCGGAATCAGCGAGTTGAAGAGGCTACTTGGGAGCAAGAGGATGTTATGAGAGCTCGTTACCCTGAGTTGTTCGAAGATGGAACTTTCGAGGACAAAAGTTCTTTAAGGATGGAAGATTGTAACAACTCATCTTTTTACATAAAGGTAAAATAAATAAATAATATATAAAATATAATTATAATAATGTTAATTATTAATATTATTATTAACATTTATTTATTAATTATTTTATTTTATTTTATTTTCTCTCTCTCTCTCCTTCTTTTCTTTCTTTTCTTTTTCTCTCTCTTCCTTTCCCTCCGTCTTCCTCGCGCACAGAACCTTTCCCCCTGTCGCTTGCTGTAGACGTCGCTGCCCATCCCCAGCCGTTCCCGATGCTGCACGCACACTCGCCTTCTCTCTGCTGCACGAACAACACGTCCCCATGCCACGTCGGATTGTGGAAGTCGCTCGCACTGCCCTCCCTCGCCTGCAAGCCGTCTGCGTCTCAGTCGCTTCCTTGCGCTAGATCTGTGCCGCGTCGCACGTTTAGCCTCTCGTCCGTGCCAAATTGTGAAGTCGCTCGCACCGTCGCGTGACTCCCCACTCCCACGCTTCAAATCCTGCGCAACGTAGCATCGAACGTCGTGCTAGTCCGTGCCGCACGTCGTGCCAGTTCGCACCTATTTGCGTCAGTCTGCGTCGCTGTCAGATTTGTATTCTTGACGACGAGTTGACGACGCCGCTGGTCTTCTCGTCTCCCAGCGCAATATCCAGTCGTGAGTCGTGCTGATACTCCCTTCTAAGTCGCGCCGCCTCTGCTGTGAGCCGTGCTACCACTACATCAAGTTCCACCGCCGTTCTTGGAAGTTTGGGTAAGTGCGATAAGAGTCTCATAAATTGATCTTTTGGAGATTTTGTTACTCTTTACCGTTTTGATTGGAATGTCGTTGGATTAATTTAGGTTCTTAGCGTTTTTTAAGCAATGAATCGTTTGATTGATTGTAGCATAGGTTGGGCGTTGTTTGTTGGGTTTTGAGTAATCTTTGGGTATGTTTGAATCAAGACTTTGGGCCCTTGTCATTCTTAGTTTAGCTAAGTTGGTTAATTAGTCTTACTCTTATGTTTATGGTGTTTTTCAAGGACTTTTGGAGCAATTCTATCTTCCGAACAATTTGAAGGTAAGGAGTTACCTACTGTCTTGCAACCCAACCCTTGGAATGTATAAACCCTTAAGTTAATGCGATTTATATGTGTTTTCCTGATATGTGATATTATTGATGTGTGCAATATGTGAAAAGTGTAGTTGTATGTGAATTGGATTACATAACTAAACTATACTGGATTACTGCTATTAGCCATAATGACTAGACGTCGACATGTTGAATGGCATGTCTGTTGTATCTACGTTATATATGTTTTGTGGTCTTTGTAACAATGGTAAAGACATCGACGAGTAGAATGGTTGGACTGTTGTATCTGCGTTATATATGCTTTGTGGTCTTTGTAACGTAGGTATAGACGTTGACGTGTAGAATGGTTGGACTGTTGTATCTTCGTTATATATGCTTTGTGGTCTTTGTAACATAGGTATAGACGTCGACATGTTGAATTACTGGACTGTTGTATCTGCGTTATATATATTTTGTGGTGTTTGTAACTTAGGTATAGACGTCGACAAGCTGAATGGCGGGACTGTTGTATATGCGTTATATATGCTTTGTGGTCTTTGTAAGGTAGGTATAGATGTCGACATGTTGAATGGTTGGACGGTGATATCTGCGTTATATATGCTTTGTGGTCTTTGTAAAGTAGGTATAGACGTCGACATGTAAAATGGCTAGACGGTGATATCTGCGTTATATATGTTGTGTGGTCTTTGTAACGTAGGTATAAAGGTCGTTATGTATATGGATGGGACAATGACCCCTATGTTATATATGCTATGTGGACTTTGTAACAAAGGATAAAATTGTCGAAATGCTTCACGACTAACGCTATGCTATCAATGTTATATATGTTGTGTGGACTTTGTAACATGTAGTATAGTTGTTATAATTACATTAAGACTAGCACGATGCTACCTAGGATATATATGTTGTGTGGTCTTTTTATCCTATGGTATAGCTAGTTTTGCGCCTAATAGCTAGTATGAGGACCGACTAATATTATATGCTGGGCTAGGGTAGATGTTGTTTCTGTCTTTGGGCCTCTTGCTGTATGAATCAGGGTACTGACATAATTCAGATAAACTGTTACATAGTAGAACCAGTAGAGAGTTTCCTTACTGGGTATATTTATATACTCACCCGACTGTGTTCTCTGTTTTTCAGGCAAAGGTAAAAGAAGACTGGTGAGGGACAAGAAAGACTAGTGACCACGCCACAGGGACCAGATGTATGTTGCTTCCGCGTTTGGGTCTTATACATTTTTTAAACTTATGGATTTGTATTGCTTTGTTTAAAACTTGAGTTTTATTTGATGTTTGAGTTTTTTGAAAAAGTGGGATCCCGTCAGACTCGTTTTTCAGGTTTTCATTACCATATTTCTAACTTTCGATTTACCTACACAGCTTGGTTTAGTTTGTTTTAAATTGAATGGAGACGTTTCTCGTCATCATTGGTTTCCAAATGTCTTCTTTTATGTTTTTGATTTCGTAACAATCCACTTTTGTTTTCGGAAATTTGGGGTGTTACAGAAAGTATTTAGTACGATACAAAAAATGAGTCACATACCTTTTTTTTATTATGGCGTAAAAATGTTGTAGTGCCATCTTTGTGAGTGAATGGAAGTTTAGATCGTGCATTAGTATTTGCTTCAAATCTACTCTTAGTATTTGCTTCAAATCTACTCTTAAACTCCTCTTGTTTCCATCAATAACATAGTTGGGTCCAATATGAATCTTGTGTCACTTGTTTGTCGCAGTGTTTACGTGCTTCAGTTTGAGAATCGTACTTTTTGTAGGGTTTGTGTAGTGAACATCGGAAATCTCTATACAAAACACTAATCGCACGATCAAGATAATCTTGTACCAAGGTTTATCCAAGTCTAGAATGAAGTAATTATAACATAAAATAAAAAATGTTAGTGTTTACTTGGTCTAAAACAAATATTTTATTTGTTGAAGACTAAACTTAAATATCTTACCAAAAGTCTATCTACTATCTCCCTTTTCACCTCTTTGGATACATCTGACCAATGTTCGCATTCAAGCGATAGTATTGCACGTACCTCTTTTTGCATTTAAGAGTTCAACTTGGAAGAGCCCTTACAAACCAGTTTTCTATCTTCGAGTTCAATCTTAATAGGAATTGGACCATGTGTTTGGACATATTTTTCAAGTCCAACACTTCTAGTCGTTCCTCGGCCTCTTGTTTTAGTACTAGAACCTGCATGAGAAATATTAATACTAATACATCAAATGTTATAGGAAACTAGAATATTTAAACATAAAAAAGAAATCATACCCTGAAGATTTGAATTTATCGACGCCACCTCTTGCTCGTCATCAATCTTCATTACCGTTGCCTCTTTGGTCTACAATTTCTTGATGAAATCCTACAAAGGTTTTGAAGTATACATATTACTCTAAACATACCAGAAAATGAACAAAATATGTACAATTCAAATGTATGCATAAATATAACTATAGTTAGCTATATGTAACCTTGTAAATATTTCTACTAGTCACTGTCACAATCTTTATCACATAATGACGTCTTTGAATGTGTACTCATTGACTCATCGCGAGAATGATTCGAATCAAACTCTTCTTCATCAACCAATGCTTCTTCAGTTGATGCTTCTTCATTATTTTGTGCATAAATATCTTCTTGATCTCCAATAATAGAAGTTTCAACATCTTCTCTATTAAACGTTTGTGAATCTGGGCTATCTTCAACTCAAGGATAACATATGGACATGGTTTCATCTGACATTTCTTCTATTTCATTAATTTCTATTTCTGGAATAATCCCAAACATGTCTTTGTTGAATTTGTTGAATTGTTTTTCAATCTTCACCAAGTTTGTAATCATCTAAGTAAAAAACTTGTGTTGCTAGACTTACAAGGATGAAAGGCTCACTTTGTACCATCGATAACGAGTATTTATTTATGTAAAGTTATCAACTATGTTTATTCTATTCTTCCATGAACTTGTATCGTACCATTCACACCTAAAAAAGACAATTGCCTTCATGCAAATGTATTGTAGCCTTATTTTTCATGCAGTTTTCCATAGAAAATGATTTTTCTGGTTTCATCATCACTCGACACCATTACTCCACTATTTTGAGTGGTTCGACAACTATCACGATATTTTGTATGAAATCGAAGTCCATTTGCTATACATCCACTATAAAAGCGAGCACAATCATTTGAACAAGGAGCAATGGCATACAAATCATCATATATCATTTTATGACAACGCAACCTGTGAGCCTAATCATAGAGACAATGTTTAGATAAAATAAAAAGTTCTATGACTTAAAGGTACGACCACATAAAATGACATACCTTTGCTTTGAACCAAGTAGAAATTCAAATTGTTGCCTCTTATGCAAATCACCATGTCCATTATTTGATTGAAGGATTCTCATATGCTCCCTACGTTTTGCAAGTTAGTTTAACTTTCTAGTTATATTTAAAATAAAAAAAAATGAGTATTACCAAAGTGATACATGCTGGAGTTAAGGTTCCACATCATCGTGGGTTGAGTTTTAAAGTAGGGCACTATCTAACCATTGTATATGTCCAGATAAAATTGATAAACCATTATTTTTTATCTCGTCATGACATTGTTATCATTATTTCTATCACTTAGATTAAACCTTGTTTCAATTCCATGTAAATACATATAATAAAAGGTCAAACATTCATTTATGATGTAAGCTCCTGCAATTGAACCCTCAGGTCGAGCTTTGTTTCTAACTTATTTTTTTAAATACCGCAAACTTCTGATACATATAATAAAAATTACATGTGTTGGAATCCTACATTATAAAAGTAAGAACGATAGGGCATTCGCATACCTTTCGTTTGATAGATCCAACTATATCTGACAAGCCCAACAGTTCTTGCTTCCCACGACAAATGGAAAACTAAATGGACCATCACGTCAAAAATTGTTGGTGGAAAGATCTTTTCCAACTTACAAAAGATGAATATATACTATATCAACTTGCATTTTGTCTAGTTCTGATATGCTCAATGTTTTTTATATAGAGAATGGAAGAAATTTGACAACTCTGAAATAGTTGTAGAAATGTCTTTGCATAGATACGGTCGAATGTCAATCATGACTCTTAAAACCAAATATTTTTCCTTCCTTTTGATTAACACAACGAGATATGTTAGATGCAAAACCATCTGAAAACTTCATAGACTTCAATAACGTGCAAAAGTTCACTTTTTCAGTACTAGTTAACGTGTAGGAAGCATGAGCTTAACGCGTCTATTTTCAATCGCTTCTATGTGAAGCTCCTTTCTTATTTTTAAGTTAGCTAGATCTTCACGAGCTTTAATGGCGTCTTTAGTTTTCTCATCGATGTTCAATATTGTACCCACCAAGTTATAGCAAATATTTTTCTTAATATGCATCCCGTCAAGTTTATGACGTAGATTAAGATTTTGTCAATAAGGAAGATTTTAAAAAATGCTTCTTTTAATCCAATTATGCTCACCAATTGTCCTTTTTTCGTTTGACATCATGTCTTGTAGGATTCTTACTAAACATAGGAAACGTTATAGAATTCAATTAATTTATAATATCTTGTCCAAAAAAATATTAGGAGTTTCTCGAATTTCTTGTTTTCCAACATGTTGTCTACTTTTACGTCATGCATGTGTTAAAGGTAGATATCGATGATGTCTTAGATAACAAATCTTGCCTTTATTGTCATTGAGCTTTTATCGACATTGCAAACTGGGCATACTTTATAACCTTTTGTCCTCCCACCAGATAAATGACCATAAGTTGGAAAATTATTTATTGTCCACAATACTGCAACACGAAGTTGAAAGACAGAAACACTGAAACTATCGTATGTTTGAATGTCATTCACCCACAACTCATTTAACTCATCTATCAATGGTTGTAGGTAAACATCAATTTCTTTACTAAGAGTCCTTGGACCAGAGATGAGCAAACATAAAAAAGTGAATGGTGATTTCATACACTTCCAAACAAGTTGTATGGAATGAGCATAACTTGCCACATGTTGTATGATGTGCTCAAGTTTCCAAATGGATTAACATCGTTAGAAGAAAGTGCTAATCTGATACTTTGAGCGTTCGAAGCAAAACAATGATATGGGTCATCAAAATGTTTTCAACCCTCATCATCAGCAGGATGTTGAAGCATGCCTTGAGGTTCCACATCTCTTATATTTATGTTACCTGATATCCTCAACAATTTGTTTTGAAAGAAATAATCTTTGCAACCTTGCCTTTAATGAAAAATATCTTGACAACTTATGTGGAATTTCTTTTTCCTTTCTATCATTCGACTTGTATCTAGACTCTCCACAATGTGAACAATTATCAACCGATGCATACTCTTTCCAAAACAAAGTACAATCAAATTTGCTATTGATGCATATCTGATCCATAGATCATGTGGTCTTTTCTGAGCCTCATAGTAGGAGGCAGGTAGCTTCACACCATCTAGAAAGACTTCGTTTAATAATTCAAGCAACATATCAAATGACTTATCGCTCCAACAGTTAAGCATTTTAATTTGCATAAGTTTCACTAAACAATTAAACAAAGCGAACTTTATACATACTGGATATAACGCCTCTTCTACTTCAAGAAATATTCCATTTTTCTATCTGACTCATCTTGCTTGCTTGATTCTCTTGTAGTTTCTTCAAACATTAGTCCATGTAAATCATGAATCTTCTCTAACATCTCATTATCCATAAGATCTCTCTCGCTAATTTTTTTCTCTAAGATTTACATTCTATTCTCTACGTTCACCTGAATTAGAAAAGGTTGCACCTAGAAACCTTAAATTAGATAAAAAAAAATGGAGAAAGATCAAGAGTGTCTCCATGGAATATATATCGCATATATGTCAGAGGCATGCCATATTTATACAAATGACATTCTATGACATCTAATCTATTCCAATTGATGTTCACACAGTTTGAACAAGGACATCTTATTCTTTCCTCTTTGTCTAAATAATTCGTTGCAACTCCTATAAGGTTATCAACACCGTTAGAGTATTCACCAAAAGTTTGATTTCTCAAATTTTTCCAACTTTGATCCATAATAAGTACAACTTAAAGTACCTAAGTTACAAATCGAAGTGTTAGAATCAAAACCTTAGGTAAATTGCAAAATATCACACAAATAATGGAAAAAATGGAACTTTGTTATAATGGAAGTGTTTGGTTCTGTTTTATGAGAATGAGCATAATCTAAGTTGTCTTGGTTCCTAAGTTTTTGTTCTTGTAACATCCCGAAATGTGAAATGATTTTAATTAGATTATCTCAAATGAATTAAATAAATGTTTGATTACATTGGTTAGGGATGTTAATTTTCTTTTTTGATTGGAAAATTTATTTATTTTCTTTAGTGGAGATTTGATTAAGAAATTATATATTTATATGTGTGTGTGTGTGTGTGTGTGTGAGTAAATATATTTAATTGTTTTGGTTAAAAGATAATTGAGAGAGGAAAGAGAAGATTTTATTTTATTTGGTAAAAATAGAAGAAAGATTGGGGTTTAAAATATATGTATATATATATATATATATATTATTGGTTGGAAAAAAGATAAATAAATAAATATTAACAACTTATTATTATTATTTATTTATAAAAGTAATTCCGGTTTGTTTTTCGTGAAGGTTATAAAAAAAATCATTTTCTTTCTTCCTTTTCCCTCACGCACAGCGCCGCCCCCTCTTTCTCTTTTATTTCACACCGCCAGCCACTTAAGCTCCAGTCGTGGACAACCTTCGCACCGCGCACTGCCAATCGAGCGTTGTTGTCCTTTGCACAGTGTCCCAACCACGTCGTTGAGGTTCTTTGTTCGCGCGCCTCCCGTCAAGCCAAGACGTTCCCCAGGCAAGCTACGTCACCACATGAGCTCCGTTCGTTGCTCTGTCCTTCTGTTGTTTGCTCCGACTGTCGTTGCCTTCGACAACTGCTAATTTGTGCCGCCGCTACCGCCAATTGATTTTGGATTTGTGGGTAAAGTTTGTGGTTTTTATTTTGGATTTTTGAATACCCAATAAAGTTAAATTGAGAATTTATTTGGGAGTTATTATTGGTTAGTTGAAGGTTATTTTGGAGCTATTGTTAGAATTAATTCGTACAGTTTCAGCTACGAATTAATTGAAGCGTCAACAACGAATTGGTAAGATTATTGAACTATTTTGAAGAGTTTAAGGGTAAATTTGATTAATAATTTTTATGGAAAATTGTTAATTAAATTGTTATGTATAGATTTGACTTGAGCTTCATTGGGGATTAATTCGTAGAATTTTTCCTTACGAATTGAATTGGAGTTTTTGACGACCAAATGGTAAGAATAAGAATATTTTATCGAAGGATTAAAGTTAAAATTAATTAATAATTTTATGGAAAAAGTTAAAATTAATTAATAATTTTATGGAAAAATTATTAATTAAATGTTTTATGTATAGGATCAATTTGAGGGAGAAACTCAAGCAAAAATATTAACGACACTTTGAGGTAAGGGACTTACTACTGGTTCCTCGACAGTGAGGATATTTATGTGACAGTAAGATTATTTATGCGACATCTGGGTTGCTTGATTTGGTGATAGATGATTTAACTGATAAGGTGACGAGTTTAAGTTATTTTAATTAATAATTTATGGAAAATTATTGATTAAAATTGGATGAGTAAGGGATATTTCTACTGAATCCACGTCTTAGGCGTATAAGGTGTGAAAGATGGACTTGATCGTAAGCATTGTGAATTTTTCTGGTGTCGTTGAACAATTTATTGTGGCTATGTTTAGCGATGTTATGGGACATCTTATTCATAGCACGGTAATTAATTGTTGGATTGTGGACTATGTGATAGCTGATTTCTTGGTTATATTATGACAGTTAATTGTGGATTATGCATGACTTGTCGTTCTTTGTGGATTATGTAAATCATGTTAATTGTTTCATGAGGAATGGACTATTGGGTTGATTGCTATATTTATTGATTTAGTTTTTGTTGGATTATGGTGTCTGTTAACTTTACCTATTAACTTGGTGTACTTCGTATGTGGGATGGGTTGACAAGTCTGTGTGGTGTGTGTCACGAGGGTCAGGTTAACAAGCATGTGTGACGTATGTTCCGACTTGATTGCATTTGCATGTGGTTCCACAAGTTTGCTAGGACGACCCTGGCATTAGGCTGTATGGACGTTCCTACCAAACTATTTGACTGTGTGTCGTAGAGTATACGTTAATAGAGAGTTAACGGTCACCTAGTGAATCCGATGATATTCTTATGATAATTGTCTGTTTGTGGTTTACATGATAAGGGTTATTAAGTATCAGTGCATAATTCGTATGTCAAGCTTAACTATGTGGTACGCTGACATGACATGTTTGGTAAGGTGACAAATTGCTTGATATTGATTAATGTGGTGAGTTAACTAAATGATTTAGTTAACTGTCAGTGATGGTTATGGGTTGAGTTAACCGATTGGACTAACTCCTAAGTTAGTTGTTGGTGATGGGTTAACTATGTTGAGATGGACTGAATGGTTGTGTGACGGACTGTAAAAACGGATTGCTATGGAAAAACCATAAAACAGGATAAAGGTGTGAGGCGTTTGTGGTTCTCAATAGGTTTTAAACTTCATATGTGTGCTTATGAATGTGTGCTTATGAATGTTTGTGGAACAGTGCCATGCCAATGGTAGCCTAGTAACTGTTGTTGTAAGCGAACTCCATCAAATGAAGATGAGAATCCCAACTCCCAGAAAACTCTATAGCACAAGCTCTCAGCATATCCTCCAGTGTCTGGTTCAAACGCTCTGTTTGACCGTCAGTCTGTGGGTGAAAAGCTG
>JBBPDJ010000014.1:4991094-5006478 GCA_037974625.1 Cucumis cinereus
TTTAATTAAATTAGATTTAATTAAATTAATTAAATTAAAACTATAGGTTATATGAGAGATATTTATTTAAATATGATTTAATTGAAATATTGATTAAATATGATTTACTTAATTTTAATTTTAATTTAATTAATTAATTAAATTTAGTTTTAATTTAATTCAAATTAAATTAAAATGAATTAAATTAAAAATTAAATAACTCATTGGGAGTTATTATTTTGGGAAACGTGGGATGCTCCCACGTTTTCTCAATTTTTCTCTAACCTCCCCTTCTTCATCTTGAAGAAGGGGAAGAGCATAACGGTTCTGCGTGAAAGTGAGTTTTTGAAAAAAAAAAAAAAACCTACAAATTGCAGAAAGTATGCAGAAAAAAATATCTCTCTACTATTCCTCAAAAAATTCTCAAAAACATTTTTCCAAATTGGTTCCCACAAGCCAAACCTCAATTATTCAGAGGATAGAAGAAGCTCCAACTGGTGGTGGCTACAATTTGGAGTCTTGTAGAATTCTGAGACGACAACGAGAGTAAGTTTATTTTTCCTCTGCAATTTTGTTATGTAAAAAGCATGTTTAGCCTTTTTTTTTTTAATTCAGAAAATTGTTTCTGTATTTTTTCAATTTATGGTATTTTATTTTTTTCCAAATTAAAATTAAGAACGATTCTGTATTTCTTCCACTGCAATGAGTTTTTATCCCATCAAAGTGAACCCCGTGCCTGAAAGGTATTAAATCCTTTTTAGAGTTTTGCATCAAATATCCAATTAACATTTTATCGATATAAGTTGCTTGAGATAGAGCTAGTGTTTCTTTTTCGATCCATAATGATTTGGATCCCAAGAACAAATTGTGCTTCTCTAAAATCTTTCATTTGAAATTGGGTTGCTAGCCAGATTTTAACGTTAGTTAGGTATCCTACGTCATTTCCAATGAGAAGGATATCGTCCACATAAAGTACTAAGAAAGCTACTTTACCTTTATTGATTTTTTGTATACACAAGACTCATCGACGTTTTGGTACAAACCATAAGATTTGTTCCAAGATCTGGATGCTTGCTTCAACCCATAAAGATACTCTCCTCAAGATTGTCATTCATAAAAGTAGTCTTGACATCCATTTGTCATATTTAATAATCATAAAAGTAGTCTTGACAAGAGAATTCTTAAAGACTTTAACATAGCAATAGGGAAAAAAGTTTCCTCATAGTCAACCCCTTCTCTTTAGGTATAACCTTTTGCTACAAGTCTAGCTTTGAAGGTCTGTACCTTCCTACCTGAGTCTCCTTTTCTCTTATAGATCCATTTACACCCTATGGGTTTCACCCCTTCAGGTAGATCTACAAGCGCCCACACTGAATTGAAGTACATAGACTCCATTTCAAGGTCCATAGCTTTGACCCATTAGGTCCTTGTCTACATCATTCATTGTCTACGTAAAGGAAAATAGATTCTCGATGCCATCATCTGGTATGACAACCTGAGTTTCAATTAAACTCAAGTAACGGTTAGGTTGTGATACAATCCTTCTAGTGCGTCGAGGCATTCTCAACAATTGAAAAGAATGAGACTGACTTAATGTGTTGGTTTCATCAATTCTTGATGAAGGACTAGCTTCATCAACAACTCTTGTTGATTCATCAGTAGCTTCATTTAATACTAATTTGCTACGTGGTTATGATCTATAATGTGGTCTTCTTCCAAAAGGTAGTATTTGTCGATACAAATACTCTATTTTCGTGTGGATCGAAGAATAGACCACCTCTCGTTTCTTTAGGGTAACCAACAAATTGGCAGAACCTTGAACGAGGTTCCAACTTCTTGAAATTTGTCATTAATACATGTGCTGGATGTCACAATCGTAGCTTTTCAAATGCGGGTCGAACGATTGTGCGACACTTGCTCTACTCGGTCAGCAAGTCAGCCGTGCTAAATCCAAAAATCGCGGTCTTAGCTCGAGGGTATGGTATGACCTCCCTTCCCGTTTTTAGAGAAAATGGTTTTATAAAACGGGAGAGAGAAAGCAAATAGTTGAAAACATCATTAAAGCAAGCATTGAAGACTGTCAGTTGCAAGAAAAGGTTTGATTGCAAAGAGTACGACAAGGCTTGGTTGGGGATTCACTTAGTGGGTCTCCCTTATAGTAAATTTTGAACATTTTTCATTGTGACAGGCTTGCATATGAAATTTGCGAGTGTTCACTTACAAGCACGTCGACATGGAAACAAAGCACACCGACACAAAAATAAAACACAACGATACGAATATGAAAGCACATCCTAAACTAAGGATAAAACATAAACATAAGGTGGTTGAAGTGGGTTTTGGACATGCGGCCATAGGAAGACTCTCCTTGGACAAGCATGCTCAAGACACTGGACAACCCCAAATTCTGAAAAGACTTAAACTAGGTTTGCGTCCTCTCCATAACTCGAAAGGTGTTTCAAAAATACTTTTCGAAGGAACGTTGTTCAAGATATGTATTGCAGTCTCTACTCCATACCCCCAAAACGAGCTAGGCAATTGAGCATAACTCATCATAGATCAAGTCATGCTAACAAAGTTCTATTTCTCTTTTCTAATACACCATTTTGTTGAGGTGTACCAGATGTTAAAAAAGTTGGAATTGGATTCCATGTTCTATCATATAGTCTTGAAATCTCAAATCTATGTACTCTCCACCTCGTTCAGATCGAAATATTTTAATTCTTTTACCTAATAAATTTTCAACTTCAGCCTTATACTCCCTGAACTTTTCAAGAGCTTCAGACTTATATTCGATCATGTATAAATAACCATACCTTGAATAATCATCTATAAAAGAGATGAAGTATTCAAAACCTCCTCGAGCTTTTACATTCATTGGACCACAGAGGTCTAAATGTACAAGTTCTAGGGGCTCTTTGGCTCTATAACCTTTTCCAGTAAAAGGTCTTTTAGTCATTTTTCCTTCAAGACAAGATTCGCATGGAGGTAATGAATCATCTTCTAACTCATTTAGAAGTCCATTATTTACCAATCTCCTGATTCTATCGAGATTAATGTGACCTAATCTTAAATACTTAAGATAAGTATTATTATATGGAGAAATTATTAACATAATATAACATGAGGTATAGAAATATACAATAATATTTTATTTCATTGGATGATTTGATTAACACCTTATTCTTTTTGTTTGGAAAATTCATAATTTGTTAATCAAATTTAATTTTATTATACAATTAATTACAAAAAGTATTCATAGAAAGGAAAAAAATAGTGAGAGAAGGAAGGCAAATGTAGATGTGGAGGATTGAAATTCTTTTTCAATTAATGACAAAACTCATATTTAATACATTACCAATTATAGTATAATAGTTGAAGTTGAAGTTAGACCTAGACATGGAGCTGAAAAAAAATCACAATGTTGTTTGCAGAAAGAGAACATGAAAAAAATAGGAAAAAAAAGAAGTAATTGACCAAAATTAATATTTTACTAATTCAGAAACAGAGAAAATTGATAGTAGACAAAAAATTGGACCTAAACAGCACATGAAAAACCAAAAAGGTGAAATAGAAAAAGAGGGAAAACCATGTGAAAGAAAGATAAGAGAGATAACTAATGAAAATTTAAGTGTCACGATTGAATTGATAGAGAGAATTTGATTCGAATCAAAGCATGAAAATAAATCAAAATTGATTTTAAATAAATCAGATACCATGTTAAAATGAAACAAAATTTTAAAATATCTAATATTATTCACGTTTGAAATTAGATTTTTTTCGTGAGACTTAAAAATATAGATAAATTAATTTATTTAATGATTTAAAACATGAAATTACTTAATATATCTCTGTAACCCTTCACTAAAAGGGTAAAAGAAAAAATAAATGTTTCTCCATCATAGTCCCTTTTATATAGTAACTGGGTCAATAACACGTGTTTTGTAATATATATATATATACACACACACACACACTCAATATCATTAAATTTTAATTGAACATTAGAATTACAATGTATAAAATAAAATTAATATGGGTGTTCACACGAGATTTCGGGAAAGAAAATTTAATTCGTGGAATTTGAGTTTTGTATTGATTTCAATCTAGTGAGTACAATCTCTAATATTTACTCCTTTGATGCTTTCTCTCAAATATAAAATTAAGATTTCTATACTAGTTGATCTTCCTGGTTGATTGGCCTTTGAGCTTGTTGATCTTCTTGGATGATCGATCTTTGGGCTTGTTGATCTTCTTGGATGATTGACCTTTGGTTTTTTTATCTTCTTGGATGATCGGTCTTTGGACTTATTGATCTTCTTCGATGATCGGCCTTTGGGCTTGTTGATCTTCATGGCCTTTTGGCTTGTTGATTTTCTTGGATGATTAACCTTTTGGCTTGTTGATCTTCTTGGATGATCGGGCTTTTGGCTTGTTGATCTTCTTGGATAATCGACCTTTTGACTTGTTCTTGAAATTGGAGTCTTGGAAGAAAGCTTGTATCATCCAAGGAACTTTAATCTTAGATTGTGGTCAGCTTCAGAAGTTGGGGAGTCTTCTGGTTGTTGGGAGAATTCTCTCTAGGCCTTCTAAGTCTAAAATCTCTGATCTCACAAATATAAATTTAAATTTAGAACTTCTAGTTCTTCGATTTTCAAGAAGTTATAAATATAAATCAGTTCGAGCTTCAATCTTCTAGAATTAAAAGAAGGTTTAATCTTCCAAATCTTCAATTTTCAGAAGGTGGTGATCCCAAGGTTGATAAGAACTTTTGCGTCTGAAGAGTTTTAGAAGTTGAGTCTTCAATTCCTCAGAGCTTCAACATTTTTTTCTTCTCCCTAAAAGTCCTCTCAAATGAATGAGAATGTCTATATTTATAGAAAATTTTCATAGGCTTTATGTTGGCTTGGGCCCATTTGTCTGTTGAACTTGGGCTTAGGCCCATCTTGCTTTTGGGGCTTGGATTTGGGTTTTAGCCTATTTTGATTATTGGACTTCAACTTGGACTTAAGCCTATTTTATTTATTGAACTTAAGCTTATGGACTTGGGCTTGGGTCCATCTTGCTTATGAGGCTTGGACTTGGGTTTAAGCCTATTTTGTTTATTGAGCTTGGACTTAGACTTAAGCCTATTTTGTTTATTGAACTTGAGCCTATTTCGATTATTGGGCAAAAACTGGCTTCATTATCTTTTTGGCTCAAGTTTCTATCATAGACTTGAATCAAATTGGGTAAAAAATTTAATTACCCAAACCATTTCAAATTATAACTGTGATGACATGACAACATTTAATAGGCCAAAATTTCTCATTCAACAAATGCCCCCTTTCGAGATTTGTGCACGTATGTGGATGCATGATTCTCAAAAAATAAAGTTTCAAAAAATGCAAGTTGTATATTCTTGAATTTTCACCGTACTTGACGCGTCCATAAAGTTATGAATTTTGTGCGTAAGCTTGACTTGGATTTGAAGTAGAATTTGAGAATAAACTTGGATGGCAACCCAAGTTTAAACTTTGGAATGTAGCCAATTTTAAATTTGAAATTAATTTGAGGTTTTATTCTTAATTTGATTTGACTTGTGGGTAAAAACCTAAACTTGGATTTGGAATAAAAACTAGGTATATGTCAAAATTTGAATCAAATTTGATATCAAAATACAAGCAATCCATTATTGATTTTTACCCAAAAATAATATATATTTTTTTAAAAAAAATAAAATTTGTGTTATGGCCAAATTTGAATTTAAAATTGAGAATAAAATCTAAATTTAGAATTTAGAATTTGAATTATCTCCAAAAAATTTTCCCAAATAAAACATTTTCAAATCTTTACCGATAATGTGGATTTTGTTTTTAAAAATAAAATTTGTGTTATGGCCAAAATTTAATTTAAAATTGAAAATAAAATCTAAATTTAGAATTTAGAATTTTAATTATCTCCAAATGTGAAATTAAAAATTTATCCCCAAATAAAATCTTTTCAAATATTTAAAGATAATGTGGATATTTTTTTATTAAATTTTGTGTTATGGCCAATTTTTAATTTAAAATTGAGAATAAAATCTTAAATTTTAATTTAGAAATTTTAATTATCTTCAATGAAATTCAAAATTTATCCCAAAATAAAAAAAAATCTTTTGAAATCTTTAATTATTAAAAATGATTTAAAGATAATGATTCCAAAACCCATTAGAAATTGGGCTTGTTGAGCCTATAAATAGACCCTCCTCTCAATCATTTTTTCATCATTGGTAGAAGAAAAAACATCAAGGTATGAAAATTCTCTCCATCTCCTCTTGCTTTTGTTTTTTTTTTCTTTCCTTATTATTTTTTTTCTCTTTTTCTTTTAACAGGCTTGCTAGCAATTTGCATCCACTAAAAGGTACTGATCCGAGGGCCCTACTTTTTTTTTTTTTTTGCAGCAATATTTTGAAAGCCATGCAGGACATATGGATTGATTCCAGTAGGGATGACCCTTAAAAACGGTATATTCTAACCTATTGTGTCTCTTAAGAAGATCATTGATTATAAACTGATTCGTGGATTGATTCTAGTAGGGATGACCCTTAAAAACGGTCTATTCCTCCCTATTGTGTTTCTTAAGAAGATCATTGCTTATAAAATGATTCTTGGATTGATTCTAGTAGGGATGATCCTTAAAAACAATCTATTCTACCCTATTGTGTTTCTCAAGAAGATCATTGCTTGTAAACTGATTTGTGGATTGATTCTAGTAGGGATGACCCTTAAAAATGGTCTATTCTATCCTATTGTGTTTCTCAAGAAGATCATTGCTTATAAACTGATTCGTGGATTGATTCCAATAGGGAACCCTTAAAAGTGGTATATTCTACTCTATTGTGTTTTTCAAGAATTCATTGCTATAAACTGATTCATGGATTGTTTCTAGTAGGGATGACTCCTAAAAATTGACTATTCTACCCTATTGTGTTACTCAAGATCATTGCTTATAAACTGATTCGTGGATTGATTCCAGAGGGATGACCCTTAAAAACGGTCTATTCTACTCTATTGTGTTTCTCAAGAATTCATTGCCTATAAATTGATTCGTGGATTGACTCTAGTAG
This sequence comes from Cucumis cinereus, assembly GCA_037974625.1. Classification (NCBI taxonomy): domain Eukaryota; kingdom Viridiplantae; phylum Streptophyta; class Magnoliopsida; order Cucurbitales; family Cucurbitaceae; genus Cucumis; species Cucumis cinereus. The sequence goes on from JBBPDJ010000014.1 coordinate 4,998,164, forward strand.
AGACGACTCTTAAAAATTGTCTATTCTACCCTATTTTGTTTCTCAAGAAGATCATTGCTTTTAAACTGATTCACTGATTAATTCTAGTAGGGATGACCCTTAACAACTCTCTATTCTACCCTATTGTGTTTCTTAAGAAGATCATTGTTTATAAACTGATTCATGGATTGATTCCAGTAGGGATGACCCGTAAAAACTGTCTATTCTACCCTATTGTGTTTCTCAAAAAGATCATTGCTTATAAACTGATTTGTGGATTGATTCCAGTAGGGATGACCCTTAAAAATGGTCTATTCTACCCTATTGTGTTTCTCAAGAAGATCATCGCTTATAAACTGATTCATGGATTGATTTTAGTAGGAATGATCCTTAACAACGGTCTATTCTTTCCTATTGTGTTTTTCAAGAAGATCATTGATTATAAACTGAGTTATGGATTGACTCCATAGGGGTGACCCTTTAGACGGTCTACCCTATTGTGTCTCTCCCTGACCTTTTTCATCATAGTTTGGTTCGTATAGAGATGACCTCAACCAGGTCTAGACAACTTTATCATGCCACTCCTGTGAAGCTGCATTTTTTTTTTGGAGTATATGGACCTTCGCAGCAGCGCCTTGGAGTATAAGAACTTTCTCAGCAGCGCCTTGGAGGAGTATATGGACCTTCTCAGCTACGCCTTGGGGGAGTATATGGACGTTCTCAGCTGCGTCTTGGAGTATATGAGCTTCGGTGCTACACCAAAGAGTATATAATCTTCTCAGCTGCAGAGTTGCACCGACATTTTGGAGGGAGGCAGAGCTACACCGACATTTTGGAGAGAGGCGGAGCTGCACCGACAATTTGGAGGGAGGCGAAACTACGCTTACATTTTGAAGAGTGATAGAGTCGCACCTGCACCAATGAAGCCTATAGCCATCAAACTTGAGCATAAAGAAGCAACCATGAAGTCCTTAAACTTGAGGAAGAAGAAGCCTTCAAACTTGAATATGTGGAAGCATCGATCAAACTTATAACCTTTAAAGAAGCAACCATGAAGTCTTTGAGCTTGGTTTGAAGAACCTTTTTTTTTTTTTCGAATTTGAATTTGAAGAAACATCGACGAAGCCATCGATCTTGATTTTAAAGAAGGTTTTTTTTTATATGAACTCAACTTGTACATAGTCTTGCGCAAAGTAGTGTATGCCTTCAATTTATTGTATCGTCTTCTTATTAGAGATGATCATTTTGAATTTGGGGATTTTGCCCCCAATTTGTTCTGATGCTAAAGATGGATATCTTTCGATTTGAAATTTCTTCATTCAATGAGATGAACATTATCGATTTTGTAGAGCCATTCATAAGGTTATGACCTTCCTACTTTTGTGAAAACATTTTATGGATTGAACTTAAATTTATTTAAGTTGCCTACGTACCCTTGAAGAAAGGGATCAAATCTTAACGTAGTTCAAGTTTTTTTTTTTTTTTTTTTCTGGACTAGACTTAAAGTTTCCTTCAAGTTGTCTACGTACCCTTTTACGATATAGGGATCAAGTCATCTTAATGTAGTTCAATTGATTATTTATTTATTAATTTATTTTTCATATGTATTTAATTTATTTTTTTTATTTTTTGCCATTCACCTTTTAAGCTCATTTGGGCTAGGAGCCCCAGGCAGTTTAGGCTCTTGTGATAAGGAGCTATTTTATATTTATATTTTAGAAGCTTTTATTTTCATCATGACTTTGATCATCTCCTTCATTTGTAGGATTCGTCAATAGGATGAGTTTTGGCTTCACCTTCAGGGAACCTTCTGTACTTCCTCTTTATGCATGAAGGAACAAGACTTTGAATTTTATTGTCATTGTTTGATTCACAAAATGGTTTTGGTTTCAAGCTTTTCATCTTGATTTCATGTTGGTTGCTTGTCACTTTAAGACGATCGAAAGCAGATGTTGAAGGTCGATTTCTCTTTGACGTGGAGATACTTAGTCTTTTGAAAACTGAAATTCGAGTGGAAGTGGACGTTGAACATTGATTGTCTTCTTTTGTCGTGGCCATACTCAATCTTCGAAAGACTGAAGCTCGAGTAATTGAAGGCTTAATACGATCAAAGATAGAAGTTCTTCGTTTGATATCTTTTGAATCGTAACTTCCTCGACATTAATATGATACGAACTTGTAAAACTTATTTGGTTGCAATCATTTGTTATTACCGCAACATGATTTGATTGAGTTGTTTCACCAAAATCTAGCTCAATTTTTCCTTCTCGAGCTAAATTTAGAATTTGCTCTTTTAAAATGAAGCATTTTTCTACGTGGTTTAGGGTTTAGACTCAGGAAGTCGAATCAGTCGCACTTTTAGCAATTGTTCTAACGTATCAGGAATGTCAGCATCAGAAAAAGGATAGACTTAACATCTCTGCTACTTTAACATATCGGGAATCCCCATTTCATTAACATCTATGCTACCTTAATCCTTAATTCTTTTGGTTTCAATTTTGAAATGGGGAGTGTAAGAAAATGAATGGATCGAACATGTGCGAGAAAAATGCAAAGAAGGTTGTGTGAAAAAAGGAAGATAGTATATATTCAAAAGCAATGTTTTCATTTCCACCGCTTCAATAGGTGACCAATAATATATAGTTGAATTATTCAGGAACAAATGACTACAGAAGCATATAATATTAAAGTATCATTGAAGAAAACGACTTATATATGTTAAACAAAAGGGAAGAAGACAGTGGCGGATGCAGGATTTTAGGATAGGGGGACACAATGCATGTAGTACTCATATGAAAGTAATATCTAAACTTCACTAACAATTGTGCGTTATATCTATTTATTTGATATAAATATTGTATGCACCGATTTATTTATAGTTTTACATTTTTTTTTCTAGAAAAATTATAGCTTTATAAATGAATTTATATTGTTTTTTTAAATAAAATATAATGAAATAAATTAAAAAAACCTTTAAAAAAAATACTTGAAATCCATAGTAAAGGTTTTATAAAATTGATTTAAATTACTTCTTAAGAAATTAGTTTTCTATAAATAAGTAAGTTGCCATGAATTTATATTATACTTGGGATATTTTCAAATATAGCAAACAATTGAAACTATTTACAAAATATAGCGAAATCTATCAAATTCCCAATAATATATTTAATTATTTTTTTAATTTTAATTTGTAAATAGCTTCAATATTTTTGTATTCATAAAAAATTCTCTTCGGATAATTAATTAGTTCGTAGAAAACATAAAAATTAAATTAAAATATTTTAAAGCACATGAATAAAAATAAAATGCACATGTCAAAATAGTATTTTAATCATTTTTATATCAATAAATTTAAATTCATGACAGAAATTAAATTATTGTTTGTTTTATTTTAATTATTTATTTTTAATAATAAGAAATCTTGTTAATTAATTATGTGAATTTTTTAAAATTCATCTGCATTTTGTAGTTTTGAAAAATAAACAATTAATTAGGTGAATTAATAAAAATTGTCCGCATTTTGTAGTTATGCATTTTGTTAATTAATTATATTAATTTTTTTTTCTTGAGTTTTGCATTTTATTAATTAATTAGGAAAAATTTTATTTTTCTTGACCAAATTCATTTTTGAATAATTAGAAGTATAAAAATAGACACAAATATGGCGAGGAAAAAAGAAAAAATTATATGCGACAAGAAGATTCGAACCCACACAACTTTCTACTCCTCCTGAGCTGTTTTGTCGTATCTAAAATGGCTTCGAGCATCCGGCTTCACCACATCTCATCTGCTTGCTCTCTCCTTCTGTGGAGTAAAGCACGAGATTTTGGTTATTTTTTAAGAATTCACTACAATGAAATGGATGACAAAAAAAGGGGTTTGACAAATATGGTGGGCAGTAAACCAATAGGACAAGCAATGGCTTTAAGCATTTTGGACAAAACTCATATATATAACATATTAAGATGGAATAAAAGTATATATACAAATATAATATTTTTTCGAGTTGAGGGGGATACGTGTCCCCGAGGCCCCTTCATAGATCCACCCCTGGAAGAAGAGGATATATGATAAATAAAGAGTGACAAATGTGTATCTCCCGAGAAATACGAAGGTAAAATATTTCAAGATAATGCCTACTTCTAAAAAACTTAAAAGAGAAAAAAATGTTGAGAACGATATTGCTAATTAATAACAAAAAAAAAAAAAAACCCATAATGTTACAAAAAAAAATCTACAAAAAATGAAAGAAAAACTTGGAGAGAGTGAGTTAGAAAAAAAGTTAATTAATAAGTTAAAAAACAAAAGAAAATGAAAATTGATTATCTTATATTTTATTATAAATATTATTAAAATAGATGCCCAATTATGCTTAATGTCCAATGTCATGTGACATTTTTTCATTGTCACATATGTTGACCATGTGTCATCCATCTATTTATGTTTAGTGTCCATATAATTCATCTCATGCATGTCAAATTACCTATAAATAGTGACATTTGGTGGGCTTTGTTAGAAATACACATATTGGTTGAATTTCAAATAAATTGGAGATAGTGGAAACATTTGAGAATTTTATATTTCTTTAATTTCTTAAATTATTATTTATATTTATCTTATTTATATATTATATTTTCTTGATATTCGTGTTCTTATTGTGCTTCTGTTGAACAAGAAATTTTGTCCGATTAAATTATGCCACATCATCAATTAGAATTTGAATTAGTTTGAGTAATTAAAATTTCTACCCAATTAAATTCAAATCCAGGATAGAAAATTGGCTAAAGAAGATAACGTAGCCCAAATTCAAGCCCCATAAGAAAAATGCGCCAAAGCCCACCTAAAACCCATGAAAATTTTCGATAAATAGAGGCCTTGTCATTCATTTGATAGGAGATTTTAGAAGAACAAATAATTGAAGCTCTGAATAGTTAAAGACTCAACCTCTGAAACTCTCAAGACGTAAAAGTTCTTACCAACCTTGAGATCACCACCTTCTAAAAAATTGAAAACTGATATAACCTTCCTTGAATTTCAGAAGATTGAAGCTCAAATTGACTTATATCCACAACTTCCTTGAATTCTAATACAATTATAATATTTTATGATAGTGTTACCATGACAAATCTTGCAATACTAGAATTTACAGCTTTTCATATTAGTAGTAGCAATTATTTATCATGGGTTCTTGATGCTGAGATGCATCTCGATGCCATGAATCACGTAGATACAATTAAAGAAGAAAATACAACAATCAGTCAAGAAAGACGAAAGCCTGATTTTTCTTTGTCATCACATTCATGAGAATTTAAAATCAGAATATTTAATAATAAAATATCCTTATATATTCACTATAAGAAATAGAAGCTTCAATGACATAAGGAATAGTAAAAATGGATTTAGGGGGAAAAAGTTATTTATGTAAAAAAGACACGTTTTTTGTGGGTGAAGACAACACTTTGGATCATGCTTTTTCTTGACACTTTTTTTTATGTCCCTAAACTACGACATTTTTTAAATGTCATCTTTTATCTAAATTTTTTATTAATTTATTCTTTTCGGTAAATAAAAAAGGGGGACATTTTATAAAAAAAATCTCAATCTGAAAGCCCTTCACCCAAAGTTCTGACCCTTTCACTCGGCAAGCCCCTTCACTCCACAATTTCGGTCACCACCCCCATTGGGCACGACGCAAGCACCAGCCACCACCTTCGTCGTCTCTCTTCCCTTTCATATGACCTTTTCTTCTCTTCTTCGTCGATTGCATCTCACTCACGAAACCCTAATTTTTTGTTGTTGTCCATCTTTAATTGCCACCAAACTAGTTTGGAGTTGTCAAGTTGATTGGCCTTGTGTTCTGACTGCTTAAGAGTTGTGGAACGATTTGGAAAACTTCTAAGGTAACTCGATTAAACTAATTTGAATCGATGTACTTGGTTCCAAGTTTCATTCTTTTTTTTTTGTTAAGAAGAAAAGCTTTTTGCTATGCTAAAGAGGAAAAACTTTTTGTTTATGATCATCTTCCTAATGAGAATCTATATTTTCTTCTCCATGGTTGGTTATGTGATGAAGCTTTTTGGTAGCTTACAATGTGTTTGATGAAATGTCTCAATGAAATATTTAGTTGATTTTTCTTTAATTTTGTTTGTTCGAATTAGGAAATCGAGGCAAAGAAATATTTCATGGCTATGGGAGGAAGTTTTGAGAAAAAGAGATGATGTGTAGAGAAAAATATGTCTTTAGACATTTTCTAATGTTTAGTTGTTATATTTATATCTGTTTAGTGTTAAGTTTTATTACTTTGACAAATGTTATGGTTGTTTCATAAGTTTCTTTTGATAATTAAATATTGACATAAACACTTTTTGGAAATTTTGTAGGTGTTTTTTTTTTTTACATTTTCTTGGAAAGTGAAAGTATCATTATATCTCTTATTGAGTTTTTTTTTTAATAAGTTGAGTTGTTTGCATTTAATTGTTATAAGTTCTTTTTGTTATGGTTTCTATTGAGTTTTATCGTAATTGCATGATAACATAGCATAAACAAACTATATATAGAAACTCAAAACTTTAGTTTGTTCTAAACTGTTGAATTCAATTGCATTAGTCTTCTTCACTTTGATAAGCTTTAGTTGCTTGGATTGATACATTTTATCCTATGGATTTTAAATTTCATTTGTGTTTTAATGATTCCTGTTGAAGTTTTTTATTTTGTTTAAGTAGTAGCATATTAGTAACAATTCTAGCAATTAAGATTGTGGATGTAGGTGTTGATGGAACTATTGCCTCGAACTAGATTATTCTCCTTCCTCCATTTATATAATTGTAGAGTTAAATTTCTTTTCTTTCTTTCTATTTTTTTTAATAGTGATTTTGATAGATGTTGCTCATATTAATCATGCTTGTAGTCTGGTATAAAGGGAATGCAGATGACTCACTTTTATCAAAACTTATAGCTCATGTTGAAAAATCAAAGCTAAAAACAAGGTACATGTTATATTTGTCTTATCTGTGGTGGTTCTTTAAACCTCTATACATTTTGTTTTGGTAAGTTTTATGTAGTTAAGTTTTGTTTAGGTCGTTTCGAACTCAGTTAAAGTAGTTTAGATTGGTCTATAACCTTGTGTACTCTCTTTTTGTAGTTTGGACTTGATTCAAAGTGTTTGAATAAAATTTTATGGTTTTTTTTTAAAACAATTTTCATATATAAACATCTTTCTTGAACGCATTAGCTATTGTAGTTTGATTAAGGTTATCAAAATATGTCTGCACTCTAAAATCTTGTTCTTGTTTTTTAGGGAGAAATTGGACTCTTTTAGGAGCAATTTAAGTAAGTATAACTCTACTTGTTGTGTGCTTGCAAATTTTGCAAGGCAGTTGTTACACTTTAAAGGTGTAGCATCTGTAGATTGAAGTCCCTATTGATAGGTACTTATTTTTATCTTTTACATTGGATTTTCCCACTCCATTGATTTATATGTTGATATTACAAATTAATACAATATTTTTTAAATTATTTATTTGACTGAGTACCTAAGTAACATTGACAAAGTTTGTGAGTTTTCTTTTTAGTTTGTTTTGTGATCGAAAGTATCACTTTGAGTTATATATTTTGCACTACTAATTGAAGTAAAATTAGATTTCTATCTTTTTTTTTTTTGCTAGGGATACAAGAACCTCAAGATATGTTCTCTTACATCATGTGTTCTTTTTGTAGAATGTGATACTTCTGGTATTTTTTGTTAACTTTTGAAAGTCCATTTTGATATCAATCACATTTTGAAGTAATATGACACATGTGTGCATACATAGTGATTTTCTTTGGAGCTACTGAAAGGGAAAAATGGTAAGATATCATTTTATAGAAAAGTCTATTAAATTTACAATTCGGACGTCATATGGTATGGACTAATTAAAATACTCACATTCTACTATAGGAATTCTTTAAAGGAAGAGTTTTTGTTGTGATGGAACCGATTTAATGGTGGTCAATATGTATGTGTTACACTTTTCGTGTTATTTTACTTTATAAATGATTAAAAAGTGTGCATTCTGCGTATTGTGGAAAGGGCAACAATCCCCCCTCATTATTATGTGTTGGCCCTTTGTGGTTTCTTCTCCACATACTATAACAAATTAAGTTTTGTAGGGGTGATTTGTTATTTCTACTTCGGCCCTTTCATAATGTATGTTTTGTTCGTCAAATAATTGTAAATTAAATACCTTTTATGTGATTTGTTGGAGGACCACATTGAACTCCAAAGCAGAAACCGAGTTTGGGACGTCTTTGGTCAATTGTTTTTGGGAAAAACTTCAACATTCCTCCAAATGAGCTCG
>JBBPDJ010000014.1:5031513-5047378 GCA_037974625.1 Cucumis cinereus
TTATCAATGAACATATATTGACATAAATTTAATGTCACTGAAAAGCAAACTGTGACGCAAATAAACTGTCGTGAAAAACACATAAGTGACAGAAAATATCTAATTTCGGCTTCAATGATGACAATTTTTTTGTGTCGAGGACAACGTTACAATGACACATTTAAAATGACACTAAAGAGTAGATAATGACACGAAAAAATGTCACGCAAGGATAAACAACGACATATTTTACGTGGTGTCATTAAAAGTCCTATGTTGACAGTGGATACAAGGATGCAGCGATTTGCGTCACGAATTCTGTGCGTCGTTATATCCCAATCTAACCCATTTGTATAACAGCTCATACCCAAATAGCATAGCTAAATTGTATAAACCAATCTAACTTTCTATAATTGGGAAAAACAAAAATCAAAATAACTACCTCAACCATCACCAATTATAGGTAACTAACTTTATTGGTAATGATAAGAAAAATCCTTCTCTCACATACTAATTTTAGGATTTAAGTATTAATGATGGCATTACAGCTCCATTTGTCTCTTTTGTTTAATTTTTTCTCCTAAGATCTGCATCCCATTTGTGGGATATTGATCTGAAATTCAAACCCCAAAAGGCAGAAAAGGCCTGACTTCATTTTGGAAGCCTGGTTTTCCCAATGGCTGCTGACGATTTCTCTTCCAAATTTCTCCATTATTGAATCCTTCAATTCCACATTACCTTTTTGGTTCATTGTCTTCTTTCTCAAAATATGAACCTCACCACTCTTGTTTTCTGGATCATCCAGATCTCCATCCATGGAGTCAGAGTTTTTTCTAAAACGAAAGCACCAGACGGTAACTCGTCGTACCCAATTCCTTCTGTCTTCTTATCAAACTTTTCATTCTTTTCTTTTTCAAGATTTTCATGGAGATGGATTCTTTTTCCTTGTTATTTTGTTTATCGTTTCGTTCTTGATACATGCTACTAATATTTTAACAAATAGAATTGTGTTAATATTACTTGTTCTTATATTTTAACCAATTGAATTATGCTTATATCGAAAAATGAGATCAATAATTTACCAAAATTGTTGCAGTTTCTGCACTGAATGTGATGTTTAGTAGTTTAAATTCACCCTCACAACTCTCTGGTTGGAAGTCAAGTGGGGGTGATCCATGTGGGGATTCTTGGGAAGGGATAAAATGCTCAGGATCATCCGTCACTGAAATGTAATTTCTCAATTTAATTTTCCTCTCTTATCCTTATTATTATTACTATTACATTATGGTATATATTAATATAAATGCAATTACTTTGGTGTTTAATTTTAATATTCTACAGAAGTTTATCAGACTTTGGACTAAGTGGATCAATGGGTTACCAGCTCTCAAATTTGGCATCTGTCACCTACTTGTGAGACCTACTTACTATTATTATTATAATTATTCTAAACATGTTTTTGTTAATTAATCAACATCAGTTTTAAGGTAATATGCATGCTCTCACTTGTGATAGTACAGTGATTTGAGCAAGAACAGCCTCACTGGTGATATCCCCTATCAACTTCCCCCTAATGCAGTTCATATGTAAGTGAATTTTTCTTTGCTTTATTATTTTTTGTAATTGACCTTTTATGGGTTTATTTATATTTTTTTCTCACTTACAAACAGTTTTTAAATCATGTTTGCAATTAGAAGAGTGACTCGTGAATCTTATAAAGTTTTTTGAGGCATCTCTATCTTTCCAATGTGGATCCTCAACATGCTCATTTAAATGATGCCTCTTTGGAATTACAATTTTCAGATTGAATTTCATTTTCTTTGGGTAATGGCAATGGGTACACGATACTTCTAAGGTTAATAATTGAGTATGTAACAATATTCTTAAAAAATTGAAAATATAGTAAAATTTATTAGTGATATACTCCTACTAATGGTAGACTCTCTCGCTAATACTTCTGAGTTATAGACTTTATCACTAATAGGATTCTAACATATTTTTTATAGAATCTGATAGCTAGAGCTAAATTTTGCAATTTTTATATATTTGTAATTTTTTCACACACTATATCTACTAATTAATACTTTTGGTCTAATTGCTATATATGCAAATAGCCATTTTTTTGACCATATTTTCGTTCATGGACTTCAATGCCATATTGGATAAACATGATATTTAATTTTAAAACTAATTGACAATAAAAAAAAGTAGTCTATGTATCTTTTAAAAGTTAAATTATTAGGTTTCTTATCTTTTCAATGTTGAATCCTAAACTAATTGGGTTCGTAGTTTGGAAAATTTTTAGAAACTTGTAAAATAAAATTACTTAAAAGAGAACGGTTTATATATGCATTATTATTGACATATGTTTTTCTATTTATGTAGCGATCTTTCTGGGAATAGTTTTACTGGTAGCGTGCCTTATTCAATTTCTCAAATGAGCGAGCTTGAATTTCTGTAAGTATATCAAAGTAGTATGTTTTCTGACGGCGTATTTGGATTGAGGAGAGAATTGTTTTTGATAAAATTATTTAAAATATACTATGAAAGTATTTCAAATACTATTTTGAGGGACTACCAAACACTTAAAATTTTTCTAAAACCATTTATTTTTTGAATTAAACACTTTGAAAAATCAAACGAAACACACCGTTTGATCAATAATAGATAGATGTTTGGAGGGTTGGTTTTTGTTTGTTGCGTGCAGAAATCTTGGTCATAACCAGCTTAGCAATCAGTTGAGTGACATGTTTGGCAAGCTGGCTAAACTCAAAAGGCTGTAAGTCTCATATTGTCATCAAACTTAACTAGATCTCTATTTTTCTTCCTCTATTAATAACATCGTCCTTAATCAATTCAATCACTCATCAACATTCTTTCTCCATCAATTTACTAATTAAAGTTGTGGTTTTGCATTATTAAGTAACAAATGAATGAGAATGTAATGTGTTTATGTTGCAGGGATCTGTCCTACAACTCAATTTCAGGAGACTTACCTCAAAGTTTTAAGAAGCTTTCAAGCCTTACCGTATTGTGAGAAAAGCAAATAATTAAGATAAGATTTGTCTGAGTTTCATTTTTGTCAATAATTTTATCATTATTTTAGTTCTTTTTTTTTTTTTTTTTTTTTCATAGGCATATACAAGATAATAAATTTTCAGGTTCAATCAATGTTCTTGCTGACCTTCCACTTGATGATTTGTAAGTAGCTAGTAGCCCCAAACTGTAAGATAAGATGCATAGTTTCTGTTAATTAAACTCTTTCTTAATGTTTTGGCTGTAGGAATGTTGCAAATAACAAATTCACTGGATGGATTCCTGACAGTCTTGAAGATATAGATAATTTGGAGTAAGTGTGCCATTAGCTTAAGTTATTTGGTCAACAAGTGATTTAATTGATTTTCATGTGCATGAAATATTTCGAAATGTAATTGTATATTATATTATGTGAAGAACTGTAGGAAATTCTTGGTCAACTGGACCAGCACCACCTCCACCACCAGGGACGGTATCTCCGTCGAGAGAGAAGTCGAACAAGGATGAGTCGAACAAGAATTCGGGAGTGAAAAATGGGTTAGTGATAGCAGGAATAGCAATGGGAGTATTAGCAGTAATAGCAATAGTGATTGGAATGGCATCAAGAAAGAGGAGGCCTGCATCTCATTATCTTGATGAGGACACAAGCCAACATAGATCATTCACTCCACTCACTTCCCAAGAACTCTCAAAGGGTAATGATAGTAATAATAATAATGGGATGGATAGAAAATCCTTCAATTCAGATGCTTCTATTGACATAAAAAGTGGTCTTAGTGTGGTTAGACCACCACCAGCTCCTTTAGACCCTGTTCAGTCCTTCAGTGATAATCAGTTTGCAAGCCGTCTGAATTCGAGGAGGAGAAGCACTTCGTTTCGTGCAGTTTCTTATACATTGGTTGATTTGCAAACAGCCACTGCTAATTTCGCTCCCGCTCGACTTCTTGGTGAGGGTACTATTGGACGTGTTTACAAGGCCAAGTATGGAGATGGAAAGGTAATTAGTTTAATTTATTCATCTAATTATTAGGTGTGTGTGTGTGTATATATATTAATATGGTTAATTGAATTTTGTAATTAGGTATTGGCAGTGAAGAAGATAGATTCATCAGTTTTTCAAGGGAGGAGAACTGAGGAGTTTAGTGAAGTAGTAGCAATAATTTCAAAGCTTCATCACACAAACATAGCAGAAGTGGTTGGATTTTGTTCAGAGCAGGGACATCATTTGTTGATTTATGAATTTTTCATGAATGGTTCACTTCATGAGTTTCTTCATATGTCCGATGACTTCAGTAAACCACTCACTTGGAACACTAGAGTCAGAATTGCTCTGGGGACTGCAAGAGCTCTCGAGTATGTGCTTAATTTCAGACTCAAAATCATTCATCACATAAATCAAATATTCAACTATTGTTTATTTTTATTTTTATTTATTTTCAGGTATCTTCACGAAGTTTGCTCACCATCCATAATTCACATGAACATCAAGTCCTCTAATATATTGCTTGATGCCGAACTTAATCCTCGTCTCTCGGACTACGGTTTGGCAACATTTTATAAGGTTCACTGCGTACTTCTCCACTCCATACATTTAGAAGTGAAGTTAATGATGAATGAAATTTAATTGGTAAAAATGGGTGTTTTGAAATGAAGCAATTTTTGTTGATTTGATTGATTCCAGAGTAGAAGCCAAAGCCCTGGACGTGGATATGATGCTCCAGAATGCAGTACAAAGGGTTCAAGTTATACAATGAAGAGTGATATTTACAGTTTGGGAGTGGTGATGTTGGAATTGTTGACAGGGCGGATGCCTTATGACTCGTATGTTTTAATTTACTTTACTTTAAGCTTTTCTGCATTCTTTTAGTTGATTGGTTTTGGGTTTGAATGTTGTTGTGTATATATATATGTGGGTGTGTGTGTGTTTATAGGGGTAAGGCAAAAGTGGAACAATGTCTAGTGAGATGGGCAACACCGCAACTGCATGACATAGATGCGTTGGACAAAATGGTGGATCCTGCATTGAGAGGGTTATATCCACCAAAGTCAGTGTCTAGATTTGCAGATATAATTGCACTTTGCGTTCAATCAGAGCCTGAATTTAGGCCTCCAATGTCGGAAGTGGTTCAAGCCTTGGTCACTTTGGTTCAACGTTCCAGTATGAATATGAGAGATGATCTTGGAAACTCTCGACGAATGGATGATTATGACTATTAATCCTCTTTTTTTTACACACCCGCCTTTAATTAAGTCTCTACATACACACATTATATATTCTAGTATTTCATTTATTGAATGCAACACTACTTTCACATTCATTTAGAGATTTAATTAGTAATTCTATTCCCACCTCCATCATAATACATAAATCCATCTTTTCCCTTTTTGTATACCAACCTTTGCTATGTAGTTCACTTCATATGAACCCCCCCTTTCCTTTTCTTTTTCCTTCTGGCTTGATTAATTAGACTATTTTGTCTATGTAATCATGTGTTGAGTTTTACTCTTTCTCTTATAAAGTTTAGTTTCTTTTCTTTTTCTCCCTCCTATTACTATTAACTTTCTTGCTCTTCAATTTTACTCCACTTTTAAGAGGTTAGTATAAGTTGGTTAATTCCATTCAAATACATGTTTGGAATTTTATTATGATGGGACAAAGAGGAAAAAAGAAACCCACAAGAGTTTAACTTGTCTGGTATCTGAGTGTACTAGTGACTACGAGGTTTGTGGTTTGAATCTCTTACTTCAACTGTCGTAAGAAAAAAGAGAAAGATTTATCGCGGGACAAAGAAAAGAAATAGAAAATTTGTGAACTAGAAATGGTGGATTTGGAGACGTAAAGGTAATAAATAATACAAGGTTTATGACATTTGTTTATAATATTTTACTTTTTATAATAAATTCCAATTTGCAACCTTAGATTATTAATCGACACTGATGTAACCAAAAGAAGACAAGTGAGAAAGCAATAAGAAATGAAGCGAGAGCAAGAAATGATAAAAGCCATTAAACCATTACACTTAACATGTCTCAGACACATTTGCATCAACTATATAGGTTGCCAAAAGTGCTACTTGAGGTAGGACTAACGTGCGGGTCAAAACGGACGAAAATCGACTAATGCTATAGCTTTCAAGAAATGGATCAAAGGTCGGCCTAAAATGCATTTCTAGGTATAAAACAGGTTTATTTTGATAAATGTTGAAGTTTTTTCCAAAAACAATTAACCAAAGACATCATAAACTCGATTTCTGCTTAATGGCAACCAACGAGGGAGAGAATCAATCAACAAATGAAGTTAGATCATTATTATTGTCATCCATTTAGTAAAACAAATATGATTTTTATGGAACTTTAATCAAAATGGCTATTTATAACAAATATTCAACAAAATTTACTATTCATTCATGTAGACGGCGAAATCAATATTTCCCAAGAAAAGTGTGCTTTTACATCCTTAAACTGCTCCATACCTTATTTCACACTTTTATTCTTTCCTTCACAAACGTTTTTTATATCCTTAAATGCCACATGTTTTTTTCTCCAATCAATATTTCTCAACTTAGCTTTTATTTCAATGTTTTACAATCCTAAGTTAGTTCTAAAGTTTACAAAATATACATTTTATTTTAAAATAGTATCACAATTCTAGGTATTATTATTTATGTTAGATATTTCATAATTGGCTAAATATATTTGTTTAAGATTCCAAGCTTTATCTCTGGAGTTGTTTTTTTGGTTGTTTGATAGCACCTTAAATACTCCATCATTCTCAACTTCATTCTCGGTCGTATCCATGTTTGATGACCTTGAGTGTCTAATTTACAAATATCTAGTGCCTAAGAGGTAGAATGGAGCATTTGTAGCAAAATGGTGCTAAAACAAACCAATTAAGGGTAGAATTGCATCAAGAGGTAAAAAATAACCAAAATACCCTTGAGGAAGCGCAACAGAAGGCATAACGGTGCTTGGTAGGAGCCTTTTCCCTAAGTTCAAATTGGAGTGAAGCGCCACAATGCTCCTCTGTGGCATCGCGACGACCTGAAGTTCACAATTCGCGACGCATCCTGAAGCACATTGATGAAAGCTTCGATAAGTTCTGCAAGAATCGCGACTTCTCGATAACTTTATAAATATCCCATTGTCGAATTAGGGCAGGTGACTGGACGACTGACCTTCTCCTTTAACATTTTGTTTTCTCTTTTCACATTTTAGGTAGTATTAATGCTTCGGAGGGTTCTCCCTTGGACTATGGAGCTTGTAATGGGCTAAGGTACTATTCTCACTAGGTTTAATGTAGCTTTTCACTTTTCTTTTGGTTGTTTGTGAGAATTTGAGCTTAATGTTTGTTTATGGATTTTCAATCTTGAATGAATGATTAGGATAGCTTGCATGAATCTTGTGTTGTCTGGCCATTAATGCATGTTTATTTGATTCGTTGCTCATGTTTATCCTTGGCAAAGACTATGAACGTATAGGGGTTCTAGATTAGATTACATGTTTAACATAATCTTGAACACGAAAAGTATTTCTTGTAATCGGTCTTGTTTGAAACCATATTGATGTCTCTCTGGAAAACTCTCATGCCCTGAATGCAATATTCAATGGAGTTGATCGAAACATATTTCGCCTGATCAATACCTTGTTATGTTTTATGTCCTAAAATTCGTAATTTGTGAATATTAAAACTATTCTACTATTCAATAAAGTTGTTGTAGAAGTATTATTCAATAAAGAGATTTGCTTATGAAAAACTCGAATTTCAATAAACAAGGTTCCTTGACTACAGTATGAGTACTTGAACTTTATGTAGCTTATAAACGTAGATCAATTCGAGTAATAGTCTAAATGGTCTATAGTATAGAAATAAGGTTGGACACCTTATTCTGGGGACACTATAGATGCGACCCATTATTTAGTTATTACAAGTGGTGTGATCCTAAGACGCTCATGTAGAGACATGTGAGTGGGGCATCCTATGCAATGAGATTGTATAAGACTAGACCATGAAATAGTCACTTTTACATTATAACACTGTTAACTAATTAAAATCGATTATTTCGACTATTGATGATCTAAGTAACTCGACCATAATCATGAGCTAATTATGAACTCCTATTCACATGGGATTATCCTTAGATCTGCATAGGTGAGGACAGCTGATCAGCAATAGTCCAATAGACCTCTCATTTCAAGGGTAAAACCGAGTGGATAGCTAAGAATGTAGGGTGCAAAATAGAATTCACTCCTACCCACTTTTAGAGTTCATAGATAGGTTGTTCCGAGAGGAATTCGATTTATAGGTTGGACCTTAAACCAATTGTTCATTAGAGGATTAGCTAGGAACAAGATGTAGTTTCGGGGCTAAAGCGATAATTTACCTATCCGAGATTATGAACAACTTGTGAAAGGTTTACTTACTAATTATGCTTATATTAGGTGGACACAAATATATCTACAGTAAGGAGAGTAAAGGTACAAGCTATAATGGACAGACTCGATTGCTTAATGAATGTTAATTAAATCAGTTAAAAAGAGTTTAGCCAGTTAATCTTGGATCGTTGGAGCTCATGATCTATAGGCCCATTAGGTTCTTCTACTAGCTTGTTGTGGATACAAACTTAGACAGATTGATCGAAAATTCGAGTTGTTCGAATTAGTTGAGAAAAAGAATCGTTAATCGATATATTTAACGATTAAAAATTGAGAGAGAAATGATATTAAAATGAGATTTAAATATCGAAAATTCGAATAGTGATTCGAATTAGGTCAATAGGATTGATCGGGATTAAGTGAAATTTAATTAATTAAAATTGTTTACTTATTTTTTATTTTATTTAATTAATTTAATTAAATTAATCAAAGGGCAAAAGAAGAACTTGAATTTTTTGTCAAAAGTCAAAAGTTAAAATGTTGACTTTTGACCCTTGGAAGTCAAATGTTGACTTTGACCATGGGTTAGTGGATAATTTCATAACTTTGTTGATGAATAAGCTATGTGCTTATGATATTGTTCATCAAGCTTTCTTCCACCTAATCCACTAACTAATTTATTGATGTGTGTCAAATTATTATGCAATTGTGATTTACATGTATATATTGACTATACAATGCACACATTAGCTGTGTAATTTGATTGATAATCTTGTTGATTTTTGGAAAAATTACCTAGTGTTCATAAATTCATTTCTCTCAACAACTCACAAAATTTGTCACCTTCTTGATCTCACAATCAAGTTCTAAGACTTGAGGATAGTAGAGAAGATCCTTGTGGTTGTTCAAAACTTGATTTTATCTAATTTCATCAAGAATTGAGTGAGAATTTTGAGCTTCAAAGGTAAGTGTTCAAAATCTTTTCAATTTTTTCCATCATGCTTAATCTTCAAAATTCATGAAATTTAGAGTGTTTTAGTTCGATTATCTTCCGCTAGCATGTTAATTTAACTTTCATACTTGTGTCTCAGATAAAGAAGTCTGAGATATCCTATCTTTTGTGCATAAAGAAACATCTAAAGTTAAACAGTCAAGATTGCAGCTATTATCTATAAATTTGAAAATTTAATCTATGAATGATGATGAAACTGTTGCTGAGTTTAATCTATGTCTGTTGGATCTGCCAAATGAATCTTTTTCCTTAGGTCAGAAGGTGTATGAGAAAAAACTTATCAGAAAAGTACTTTGCTCGTTATGGAACGTTTTCATATGAAAGTTAGTGAAATTGAAGAAGCACATAGCATATCACCTCCATGACAGTTGATGAACTATTTGGCTTATTGTTTACCTTTGAAGGTCACTTGATGGGAAGTTAGAAAAGAAGAACAAAGGATTGTCTCTTCAATCATCTTGTGTTGATGAAGCTAAATAGAATCATGAGCCTTCTAATGAATCGCTTGCTGACTCAATAGTTCACTCAATCTAAGCAATCAAGCTACGAAATCATTTGGTACATAAAGTTCGGTATTTTTCCTAAGCTTAAAATTTAATTTCAGATATTTACCATTTAAACTTAATGAAACGTATACTAAATAAAAATTTATGTTTAACTATATAATTTATGTTATAATATTATTCATTTATTTATTTAGTTTTACAATTTGTAGCGAGAACATTGATTCTCTTGATCTTAAGATAAATAGTACAAACCCATTACATTTTGTATTCAAATTTGGGGCATTTTCAAATATATCAAATCAAATCAAAATATTTATAAAATTTAACAAAGTTTCTATCAATGATAGATACGGGTAGACTTCTATTAGTGACATGATAAAAACTGATAGAAGTTTATCAGTGTTTATTAGAGACTATTATTAATAGAATCTGAAATTTTGTTATATTTATAAGTATTTTCAACAGTTTTGTCGTTTACAATAATAATCTTTCAGATTTCACCTTATTGTTTTATTATTTGGTCAAATTAGGTTAAAAATGGTAAAATTATTTATTATTTGAATAATAAATGAAAATAATTAATTCATTATTCAAATTTCAACATAAAATTTATGTTCTAATTTTGTTTTACACGTTTATTGTATGAACTTTTGAACTATATATATATATTCATATTTTTCACTCCTCTTATCCATGAACTGTAGGCATATTCACATGTGGTAGCTATAATTTATAATCTTTTGTGAATAAAACGAAAAAAAAAAAAACAAAGTTGGAAAATAGGACAATATGTCAACATCTATTTAAAGGTTGATAACTTTGTTGAAGTGATAAACCAATGGAGGAAAGAATAAGATTGTGGACCAAAGGGTGGAAAGAGTTACAATTCATTAGGGGAAATACAAAAGTAGTCCTATTGATGTAGACACTTCAATCACTTGGCAAAAATAGAAAACAAAAGACTCAAACTTTTTTTTAAAAAAAATAGTTTGCTGGTAAATTGTGGTCAAATACACATCTAAATACTTGATAGGCTGCACAAAGAAAAGAATACTTTAATTAAACTAAACATAGGACAAACCACTATAGATCCATAGTTGAATTGATCTTATACACTGTGTGATAAGTTATGTTCATGGATATAATCAATATAAGCAAGTCATTCATTCACAAGTTGTTTATCGTTACAATTGAGTCAAATGTCCGTTTCTGCGATTTTATCTTTTCCTTAAGTCTCATTGATTACTCTAATGAACTAAGTCTTTCTCAAGCCAGTAAGAAGGGTGGTGTCTCTTGTTCAAGACAAAAAATTGACTTTTAAGAAAACTACTCATCTACTTATCCTTATAAAGAAGAAGTAAATTTCATTTTGTAAATTTATGTTTCTAGTGATGGTATTGGAATTCCCACAGCGAAAGCATACAAACGCCTTGTGTCACAATTTCGTTTGTAAAATTAAATTAAACAGATAACACACCCATAAGTATGCTTTTCTACACAATTTTAGATAAAAAAAGGGATAACAAATACTTACCCTTGAAGACTAAAAATTCTTCACAAATCCTCTCTAGTCATGAACACTTCCTTATTCCTTCAAAACCCCAAACATGCAAAATACAACAATGAATTTTCGAACACCACTGTTGAATGAAAATTTTTTTGACCAATCACAAATTGTCACATCATTTACCAAATTAATGATCAAATTACAAATAATTGAAGTTGGGACCAATTAAAGGTTGACAAATGTCCCAAATTGAAATTGAAGACATGAATTTGGCGAATCCCGATGATGTCATGTGTTTTCATATTGAACGTTGGATTAAATTAACGCACTACTACAAAAAAACACTTAACTTGACACTTTTAAATTTACTATTCTTGACGGTTTTATCCAAAACCGTCAAGTAAAGTTAAAAATCGTCAAGAATAATCAAAAGAAGAAAAATTACAACTTTTTGCTGGATTTTTTTCAATACTTGACGGTTTTTACTTGTCAAGTTTAGTGTGTTTTTACTTGACAGATTTTACCCGTCAAGTAATAGGGTTGAAATAAAAAAATTTGTTTGGTGCCCATTTCTTCCTAAAAAAACGCGTGTCCTCCCTTTCTTCCCAAAAAAATCTTTCCCCAATTTTTTCCCCTCTCAAATAGAAGAGGAAAATCCTAACCCCATTTTTCTTTTCCCACTCTCTTCCTCCCTCCCTCTCCCTCTCCCTCACGATAGCCCATCGAAAAAAATCTAAACTGGCAACGGGTAGAGGTTTTGAGATCTGTGAACACCACGAGCACAGGTTCTGAGATCGATGATGAACAAGCCTTGCGAGCTGAAATCGACGAGGCCTTGCAGACTGAACCGTCGCAAGGCCTGCAAACAGGGGTGAGGGGGTTTGCGAACTAAAGTCGATGTGTTACCTGAAATCACCATTACCCCAAATCCTCACTACCCACTTCCCATTGTCGTTCCTCCAAGCTCTGGAATGGCCCTTGCTCCAACCCATTTGGCCCCAAATGCTCCTCATTCAATCGATTCAAATGTGGGCTTCAGAATGTCAAGGTAAGATTTGAATCTTCAATTTTTCTTTTGGCATCTAATTTTGCTCGTACCAATGTTGAAGCTTGTAAAACCCTTATTGAATTTGGCTTGAAAGTTTACTTTCATATTGATGTTTTTGCTTAATTCGGATTTGTCTTTTTAGGATATTTTGTTGCAAAATTGAAAATTTTCTCTAGGAAGAATTCTGTTGCAAAATTGAAGAAGTTCTCTAGCAAGAATTTGCGAACTAAAATCAGATGATGGAAAGGGTAATGGTGTCGATGCAATCCAAAATAAAAGCTGAAGCAATGTTTGGGGTTTGCATTACATGTTCTCGCCGTTTCTTGCTGTTGGAGTGAAAAGAAAAGGAAGGGGGACTTTGAGTGAGGGGATTTTTTAGGAGTTTAGCTACGGACTCGGGACTTCACCCATTGGTTCCTTATCTTACGTGCTATATAGCAGATGAGGTATAAATGTTTGAGCATGAGAGATCTACAAACTGGATTAGAATTTCTTGAGATTTTTTTTTAAAATTTTAAATTTACTATTGCTGATTCTCCAATGATATCAGGTTGCTCGTGGACTGGGTGATTATTCCCTTCTTTTTGCTTTGATGCGTGTCATTTGGAGTCTTCTTCATAACCCTTGTATACACATTGAACCTTATGTGAGTTTAATTAAACATATCTGTTGTATGTTGTATAATCTTCTTCAGAACCATCGTATGTCATTTGCAGTATACAATAACTAATTTTGACAGAACAACAACCTCAAACTGCTAGGATCTATGAGACGTTTAAAATGAATAAGCACTTTACTATGTTTTAGTATGGATTAAGTTTATGAATTGATATGTTTTAGTAGATGAAATAACAAGTTTGAAGTGTGATTTTGTTTGTTATTTGATGCATATGCAGTGGTGCATTACTATTGGGTGAGGTGTATAGATACATTCCTGGATAGATTATTTCCAGTGGCAATGTAAGATTGATTATAAATTATGTAACGAAATAGATTCAAAGTCCTTAGATAAAATGATAAGCTTGTGTTGCTCTCATTCAATGGGTTCATAGTTTTTTGTGTTTCTTTTGGCCACCTCTCTTTTAATTTTATATTGATGCTCTTTACCATCATAAGTAACTATGATATTTCAATTAATTGAAATTTATGTTTATTTGCTATGGAAAACTTTGTTGCGGATTGCATATTTTGCACTTGGGAATTCTACTCTTCACCATATTATTTCAAAAAAAAAAAAAAAGAATTAGGTAGTTGATTTATATAATGAATTGACCTTTTTTCTCTTGTGCAGGGTATCAAAAAAATGAAAGAAGTGAACTTTTGATCTTTGGTAGATCCTCAATTACTGTACTAGTTTTGACCACATGTTGTTTTTCTTGTTTTGGACAATTTTCTTTATTATCAAAATTCCAGACGAATAGGTTTGGTTTTTGGATAAAAGCAGTGCTATTGATTATACTGTGTATAAACTAATTTCGCCTTTGATGTTTTTATAATCAGAGTGCATATTTTTGGAGATTGGAATCCCTATGATGATAATCTTATGATAACAGGGTAAATTTTAGTACATTTTTTTTTCATTTACTAATGTTTATGGAAAATTATCTTATAAATTCAAACAAAATATAGAACAAAATATACAGACACGGGGAGTGAGAAGAAATAATAAGTAGCACAGTGGTCTTACTGCTATTTTCCTCTACTTAATTATATTAGATTTGTGTAACATTTGGTTTGGTCTCATCATCTTATAGAAAAGGGAATTAATGATTGGGTGTGTGTACATATAATTATAGAGGAGAGGGGATATTTGTATATTTAATCTTGAAAAGGAGAAAGAAAAATCAAACAAGAAACAAAAAAGAGAGAAACTTTTTTATTATTACTTTCATATTATGTTGTTTTGATCATCATTACTTTCTTATTATTCTTCCATATTTATGTTTTAGATATGACTGAGTGGAGGATCAAAAGACTTCTTGAGTTAGCTAGATCTTGTTATTTGCATTTAACTGTGTTTTGTTAATTTGCAGGTCAACAAAGCTGGTGGTGAGAAATGGAATTCCATGTCTGATGCTATAAGACTATGATTTCTCCTTCACTTCACCAGGTTTCATTTTTATCGGATCTCTCTTCTCTCTGACATATATTATTTTACCGAATTGCTCAATCCATTTATGTAATACCCGACTTTTTGTATTTAAGTTGTTGTTGTAAATTTATTAATAAAATATCGGAGGGTATTTGAGTAATTTTGATAAATGATATTTTAGTAATTTTGTTTAAAAATTGGAAAAAAAATTAAATAATTTTGTAGTTTTGTTTAATAAAAAAAAGAAAGAAAGAAAAAGAATAGGAAAAAGAAAAAGGAAAAAGAAATTTATTTATTTTATAATTTTATTTAAAAAAAAAAAAGGAAAATTGTTTTTTTTTTAATGTGTGCCAAGAAGGATAAGGAAGTCAATTGGATGAGAATTAGGTGAATTTTAACCTTAAGAACACTTTAAATGATTCTGGAATGTAAAGAAGAGTGAATTTGAAGGGAAATTGAAGGGAAACTGAAGAAGAAGGCCGAGAGAGAGAGAGTTTGAAGAAAAAATTTTTGGGCAAATTTGTTCTTGAGTGTTGTTGGAAGAATAAAGAAATTGAGCTCTATTATTGGCCAAATTAAGCAAAATTTGTGTCTAAATTGCTTAGAAAGAAGAAAGGAAGCTGAAACACAGCTCAATTTGGAGAAATTTGGTCGAAGACACCACTGAATTTGAAGAAAAAGAACTCGGGCTATTGAAAATTGTGAAAAACGGACCCAAAACTTTGAAAATCAAATTCTCCATCTACAAGCCGAATTAAGATCTAATTTTTCGAGGTAAGCTAGATTATTAATTCATTTAGAGTTCTGTAAAAGAAATTGAGTTAATTTGGTCTGTGTAGGAAGAAATTGAAGTTTCAATTCTCGGTTTTAAGCTCGCCGAAAAACTGAGCAATGTGACTTCCAGAGGAAAATTCGAGCTATCCACGAGGATTTTGAAGCTAATTTTTTGAGGTAAGCAAATAGACTCATGTAGAAATCGTTTGGCATAGGTTAGAGCTCCTAATTGTTAGTAGATTGAGAGAATTGTCTTGCCGAAATTGAGTCACAAAGCTGCCGCAAAACTGGGTAAAAAGGAAAAAAATGTATTTAGGTTTTGTGAAGAACAACTTTTTATTTTTATTATTATTATTATTATTATTATTATTATTATTATTATTATTATTTATTATATTATATATAGGTATGTAATTTTATTTATAAATAATACTTTAGGAGAGAGAATTAGTTTAAAAAGAAAAATTAAGGAAAATTCAGTTTTTCTCGATTTTCGTGCCAAGTGATTTAAGGATCGATTCTGAATTTATTTTCAGGA
>JBBPDJ010000014.1:5047478-5093596 GCA_037974625.1 Cucumis cinereus
AGGTAAGCTAGATTATTAGTTCATTTAGAGTTCTGTAAAAGGAATTGAGTTAATTTGGTCTGTGTAGGAAGAAATTGCAGTTTTAATTCTCGATTTTAAGCTCGCCGGAAAACTAAGCAACGTGACTTCCAGAGGCAAATTCGAGCTATCCACGTGGAGTTTGAAGCTAATTGTTTTAGGAAAGCAAATAGATTCATGTACAAATCGTTTGGCATAGGTTAGAGCTTCTAATTATTAGTAGATTGAGAGAATTGTCTCGCTGAAGTTGGGTCACAAAGCTGCCGGAAAACTGGGTAAAGAGGAAAAAAAAATGTATTTAGGTTCTGTGAAGAACAACTTTTTATTTTTATTTTTTATTATTATTATTATTATTATTATTATTATCTATCATCTATTATTATTATTTATTATTATTATTATTTATTATTATTATTATTATTATTATTAATTATATTATATATATGTATGTAATTGTATTTATAAATAATACTTTAGGAGAGAAAATTAGTTTAAAAAGGAAAATGAAGGAAAATTTGTTTTTTCTCGATTTTCGTGCCAAGTGATTTAAGGATCGATTCTAAATTTATTTTCAAGAGATTTGGAGATCGAAAAAATTTACGAGCAAGGGATAGTCCGTCAAGTTTTTGAGTGGTAGTATTATTTTAATATTTAATATTAAAATAATTACCGGAATGCACGTTTTTCGGGAATTTGCAAAATTTTCAGAAAATTTCAGAAAGGGTAGCCCGTCAAGTTTTTGAGTGGTAGTATTATTTTAATATTTAATATAAAACAGTATGAGCTTCACTATGTAGAAGATATTTGTTTAATTTCCGCTGTTTTGTGTTAAGTTTGCTTTTCTGCACTTTTTAAGTTATTGAAATTGTTTAAGTTAGAGTTAAGTTAAGATAGTCAGTGAGGATCGTCAAGGTAAGGACGAGATTCACTGGCTTCACGCCGTCTCCTAGGCGAGGGTTAGAGGGTCTGGGAGAGGGTGTGACAATTTACTTCTTACAGCTAGGTTGTTTCTCTTGTGTTTTTATTCATACTTAATAAAATTACCCATTTCGTTTTTTTCTTTCTTGTTATTTCCCTCCTATGAGTTTACTTGGTTTGATTATTTGATCTTAACAATATCTCACTAGTAATACTTGTGCAATTGTAGGTACTTCAAAGTGGAAAAACTTTGGTTCCAATAGAAGGAAGGATATACTTCTTGTGTTGTGCAAATTTGATGTTAGGCTACAGGGAAGGTTTATCCAAAACCTACACTGTAGATTGGAATAAATTTAGGCATGAATTACAAAAGATTGAGAGTTGAAGAAAATTTGGTATATCATAATTTCACATCTTTCTCTCGCTTTATAAGACTACTATTTACTGATTCTTTGAGGTTGTGTGTTATGAAATAAATATGCATTTTCTGTGCTTACTTGAGATTGTTATGTTAGGTCTTTAACGCAAAATATTGTTAGTGTGTATTTTTCTTTGTTCTTTTTCTTTGTTAAGAAGGATTTCAGGAAAGAAATAAAGAATTGTTGAGACTTTGATAGTACTTTGTTCTTATGCCAACAACATACTGTTATTGTTATTATGTATGTGACGGAGGGCATGGTTACTACTTAAGCAACGTATCACATTCATTAAAAGACAAGCGGGTTAAGCATGGTTACTAAACTTTTTGTATTAAGAAATCTTATGCATGCTTTTCGATTCATCATTCATTGCCTGCTAACTATTTCTTTTTCAATTGAAAACTACTAGAGAGGCTGTAAAGATTGGTCTCACAAGAAGTGTTAGCAGAGTTGTATCAACTGCAAGTGTTGCATGGAAATACTCAAAAAGCTTACATGGTATTCAACTCCCTTTATTTCCATTTAACTGTTTATATCAGTAAATGAATACCAGTTGCGTTCAAAATATTTTGGCTTTGTTGAGATTTTGATAGTACTTTGTTCTTATGCCAGCAACATACTGTTATTGTTATTGTTATTGTGACAGAGGGCATGGTTACTACTTAAACAACATACTCTATGTTGTAGCTTTGGATTCAAATGTAGTCTTAGGTTTATTTATGATGTTCAAACCATATTTAACATCTTCATTTTCTTTTTAATGAAAAATTAACGATATTTTATTTCATATCTTTGTTGCTTGAATAAAAACATATTTGTTTCTTCTGTTTTCTATCCATACATCATACTTTGTCATTATTATTTTGGAATTCTTTCTCTAATTATTTGAAGTTAGGATCAAACATGCTGAACTTTTATCGATAATTGATGTTGTCAGGGTTTAATGCTGCAGTTGCCAGTTGTTTTTTTGCTATTGAATCAGTCTTGTGGCCATCTTCTGCTTATTCAACATTTTCTCTGACAGACAACACTTCAATGGTTATGTTAAGTGCTATTATAGCTTATGTAGTTTCACAAGTTGGTCTTGCAGTAGAACCAACATTCAAGGTCTCAGTTTATGATTTTTGCTCGCCAAGTAGTAAACTAATATTTCCAGTTTGAAAGTTAATGTTGTCACAACAAATGAATAATCGATCTTTCCCTTTTAGAGTTTATTGTTGACAAAGCAAGACTTTAAGAGCTACTTATTCAACTCATTTTCTTTTTTTCTCACCTATGTTCTGTTTTTTTAGCATCACTTTAGCACTCTAATGATGTCTATTTCACATTTCTTGGGTAGAACTGCTTATCAATATCAGTTGGAGAATTGCCTGCTGGTTCACTAAATTTGGCTACAAAGTTATTTTGTTATTATCCTTTCCTTTCTTCACACATCAATTCTATTTATTCTTGTCGGAGTCTCTAAGTCCTGCATGTTAATCGTTTCAGCATTCATTTTTCTTTTAGATTTTGTTTCTTTTAGATATGATTTGTGTTTTGGGCTAGGGACTTCTTTTGTTCATATATCTATTGGATATGATTTGTAGGTATATAATATGTTCATTGCTAGAATATATTTTGGTTGTGTTGTAGATTACATTTGCTCCTATGTGTAGTAGAGTACTATATCTGAAATTTAAAGTTTAGTTATGTGGTTATTACTTTCTCAATTTTATTCAAGCGTTGGATATGTAAAATGCAATGAATGTATGCTCTTGGTTATTATCTTTACATTGTATATATACGATTTTAGGACTGCAAATACAGGTATAAAACAGATGCAAATATAGGGTACAATAAATATTAATTTTTTTAAAAAACAAATTACAAAATTAACTTGACAGTGAAACACTGTCAAGTATAGTCTAAAACTTGACAGTCGTAAAGTGTCAATAATTACATCACACTTGACAGTGATAAACCGTCAAGAGTAAAAAATTCTTATTCTTGACACTGGATTACTTGATAGTGAAAAACTGTCAAGTAAAACGTTATTCTTGACAGTGGATAGTTGTAAAGTAAACTCTTATTCTTGACAGTTTTGCACTGTCAAGAAAAAAAATACTTATTCTTGACACTGGATTACTTGACGGATTTAAAACCGTCAAGTAATCCCTTACTTGACGGATTTAAAACCGTCAAGTAATCCCTTACTTGACAGTTTTTTATTGTCAAGTAAACCCTTTTCTGTAGTAATGACGCAATTAAATATTATTATTTGAGCTAAAGTTCAATTAAGCCCAATAATAGTCTTAATTTAGCACAAATACCCTACTGAAGGAAAATTCGGAAGAATAACAAATTTTGAGGGGGGCGATTAGAAAAATGGCAAGATTTTTTAGGAATAAAAGAAATAGAAAATGCGGTGATAATCACGTGTATGGTTTTTTGATATTCGAAATTTATCCTCAGATCAAATAATCAACTTAAAATATTTTATTTAAAAATTGAGATTTAACTAGTAAATGTAGTTTATTCCATGTATCTTTATGAATATATCTTTCCATTAAAAAATTAAATATTATAAAAAATATATATTATTATTATTATTCTTTATATAAGGTAATTAGGGTTAACTTGGATTGCGTGAAAATTAAAGAAAAAGATAAAAAAAAAAAAAACATTTCCTAATCTTCTTCTTCCTCTTCACTGTCTACAACCCCCTCCCCTCTCCCTTTGTTTTCTTCTTCGCACGCTGGTCAGTCGAGTTCCACCACGACCTTTCTCATTTAGCCGTCGATGACGCTCCACGTGCAACCGTACGCGTCAATCTGCGGGCTTTCTCGGTTATTTTGCACCGGTGAGCTTTTGTTCTCCAACGATGTAGACAACAATGAAATTAACGACGTCAAACAAGCAACTTGGGATGAAGAACGAGGACGGCATAACAACCATTTTGATTATCAAGGAAATCATGTTGGGAGATTGAGAAGAAAGACAATATGTAAAAGAAGAAGATGATGAGAGAGTGAAAAAGATTCAGATTGCAGAGGAAGAGTTGGCTTTTGATTGTTGAACAATATTTTATGGCAAAAAGCTTCTGTGCATTTATGACATCCATTTTTTAGGGTTGGGGTTTAGGACAACCTTTTAACTTTGGAAAGTTTTGGAAGAAATTTTTTTAAGAAAGTCTTGAAAGCCCCTATTGCTTCATGGACACAAAGGTGAAGGAACGTAGTTTGGCTTCCACGTGCAACACACCGATCTTTAGCAAGACTAAAGACGAGCAAAATTCTTCCAATGACAACAAATCAACAATGGAACGTTTTTCTCAACAATCTTTCATTGCCATTGCCACTCTCACCATCATCTTCCTATTCATCCAAACCCCACAAACCTACATTCCACAAAATTTTCCTTAAAATCCCCATCTCAAATTCTCCCAAATTCTCCTCCAAAACCCCATCTCAGAAGCTCTCATCCTTCATTCATCTCTTCCAATCCATTTGAGATCTAGGTCTTCTCCATAACCACACCAAAGTTATCTGTTTTTTTGTCGGCTATGACGCATCGAAGCAGGCCATGAGGTATAAGGTATAGTGTTCGATTATAATCTTGCTACTACTATGGTATAAGGTAAAATGAACGAATTAAACTGTAGTTTTTTTTTGTTTATTCTAATCTTGATTATTTTTTATTTTGTTAGGTTAAATTTGAATTACACTATAATTCTTTTTTGTTATTCTTTTGTTTCTTTTTGTTAGGTTATTCTTTTGTTTCTTTTATAATTATTTTTTGTTTAGGTTATTTCAATCACATTGTAATTTGTTTTTAGGCTAGTTCAAACAAAGTTAAACTTTTTGTTTCCTCTGTCTTTTTATATATTCATTTTATATAAATATTTTTTAGATTCAAGTTTTATAATAATTCAAAATTTTTTATTTTTTCTTTTGATTTTAATTTCAAATTTATTCCTATTTTGAGAATCAAATCTTTTAGTTTATTACGAGGTTGTATTCATTAGGTGAGTTTAAAAATAAGCATTTTCGCAATAAATTAATAGTAGGAGAATCTTAGTTGTTAGGATTTGAATTTGAATTAGTTAAGGGTATTTTGTTCCGACATTAATTTATAATTAATAATTTTTAATTCATAATTTAATTTTTTTTTTGCTATTCGTCAAAAGTAACCATTAAATTTTGATATTTATCTGGTCGATCAAATACTAAATAAGGTCAAAATCCAATAATTGAGTCCAAAGGCCAGGTCCATGAACCAACCAAGTTCAAGCCCAGAAAACCTATTAGAAACTCTATAAATAGAGGAATTCTCTTCATTTGTGGGTTCATACAATTTTGCACTAGAGAACCTAAAGAGAATTCTTGAAACAGTAAGAAGACTCCGTAGCTCTTGAAGACTGAACCACTTCTTGAAGCTCAAGTTCTTTGGAGATATAAATATTCTTTCAAGACTCCAACTTCAAGAACATTAAGTGCGCAAATACAACTTAATATATGAGAGGTGTGAGGGAATTATCCACTAACATGAAATAACTGCCCACTAACATGAGTAATTTTCAAAGGAGTTATCGGAGTTATAAAAAACAAATTTATAATTTATAATATATTGACTTACTTAATATAAGTAAATTTAAACTATATATCATATTCCATATTCCATATAGTTTATATTATACCACATATAATATAACCAATACTTTAATTCTCTCAGATGACCTATTATTTTAATATGAATCATATTCATATTAACTTTATACATGAACTTCATTCATATTATTAATATTTGAATCATATTCAAACATTTATTTCTTTCATTGAACTTTATATTATAATGTATCACATAAATTATATTAATTGTATAACAATTAGATCCCTTTAATCAATTCGATCAATTCAAATTTAATCCAAAATAAATTTGGTTCTCATTAATCCTTATTGAGTTGACAAGAACACCTTAAGGGCCTGCAGATTAAAGCTCCAGTGGTACTTTATTAATTATTTAAACTATTTAATTAAATTAATCAACTTTCATTAACTTTCAGTCACTCCACTAAATACCAATAATTGCATTATTCGCACTACAAGTATATTTTTATGTCCATTGGATATAACCAATCAATGGTGGAATGACCCTTCACAAAATGCTCGTAAGTACAACTGGGTAAAAATGATCGTTTGGCCCCTATAGTTACATCTAACTCCTTAAAGTACCATTGATCTCTCTAATGAACAATAAGTTGCAATCCCACTATAACTCAACCCCTCTCGAGTCAGAAGAGTGTATGGTGCCACATTGTTAAAGCCCTGGAATCAGCCCGAGTCTATAAAATAAGAGCAATTTCTCTACTTACTCTATCTGTATAGAAGGAAAGTGAATTCCTTCTTGTGTAGTTGTGTTCCCAGCTTTTCAATCAGATGAATCTCTAATGAGTCAGGGATATTGGCCACTCTCACCCATGTAGATCAAAGGATCGCCTTCATAAGCAGGAGTTTACAACTTACTCATGATTCAGGTCACATCACCTATGGTGATCCTGGTGAAATGTAAGTCTCTTCTAGTAATGGTGCTAAATAAATAGACTATTCATTTCATGGTTCAGTCTTATACAAACTCATTGTATAGAATACCCCAACTCACATGTCTTCACATGAATGATCAGAATCAAATCATTTGTAGCACTTTACAACAATTGCAAGAACTACAAAGCGGGTCGTATTCATAGTGTCATTAGGATAAGGTACCCAGCCTTATCCATCTACACATACCATTTAATCCACCTGTATGTCTCCAACATACATGTTTATTTCACATAAGATAACATTGGATCTTAGTTTATTGGTTTTGTAAATTAATACAACTAAATGTCAAATAAAATAAAACACTTTATTTTATTAGATAATAAAAAGTTTGTACAATATAATTACAGGCTATAAAACCACGAGATTTAGGGCATCAGCCTCAATACCTAGCTCCTCATTTAGTCAAGTCCCAAAAATTGTAGGCTTATTGAGTTGACACAGCTAGTGTCTCTCTCACTCATGCAAATCAAATGACTGATCTCTCAAACAGAAGTTCACAAATCACTCAGGATTAAGATCGAGTCACACATGATCATACAATGAGATATTAATCTCAACAATTAACAAATTACAAAGATGGATTAGATATTTCGTTCTACCGTCTTATACAAACTCTTTGTTTAGGATACCCCCATATTCACATGTCTCTACATGAACGATTTAGATCAAACCATTTGTAACTATTACAAAGTCGGTTGTATCTATAGTGTCACCAGAATGATACACCTAACCTTATTCATATACTATAGACATTTAGGTTATCTCTTGAACATGATCCACCTTGTATGTCAACTACATACTATTCAATACTACATATAATAACTTTGGAGTTTTCAGGTTAATGGATAAATTAATATTGCATAATTAATAATTAAATTAATCAACTAATAAATTACAAAGCTTTAGGACATAAAATCTCAACAGTTTTGATCCAATAATTATATTGTATCGTAAAAAATGTATTTAACTAAAAAGTTGGAAGAAATGTTTGGTGGCAAAGAAAGTCTCATGCATTAGCTAGAATGATTTATGTCATATAGTTGAAAACAAGTATCTCCAATACTATGAGATGTTTTGAGTAACACTAAAGATTTGTTAAGTTTTTTCATGTCATTTCAAAAATATTTTTATTATCTTTGTTAGTTTTGCACAATCACTTTTTAAGACCAAAGACATTACTATATCCATTTAACCTTCAAACACGTTAACATTGGTATTCTAATACCATACTCTCCATACAAGTGAGGTTTTTATACTTAAGAGTTAGAAAGTGAAAATATAACTTAAGTAATTAATAAATTAATATCAGTTAATCATTGTTATTAATTGTAATTAGTTATTGAATATAAATATATTGTTCGAACTTAATTAATAATTTTCAACTAATATATCTAAAAATTGTAAAACTATTTACAAATATAGCAAAATATCACAATCTATCTATGGTAGACCAAGATAGACTACTATTTGTGTCTATAATG
The DNA here is from genome assembly GCA_037974625.1 of Cucumis cinereus. Lineage (NCBI taxonomy): Eukaryota > Viridiplantae > Streptophyta > Magnoliopsida > Cucurbitales > Cucurbitaceae > Cucumis > Cucumis cinereus. The sequence continues at coordinate 5,055,894 of JBBPDJ010000014.1, forward strand.
ATATAGACATAAATAATAGTCTATCTTGGTCCATCGTAGATAGACTATGATATTTTGTTATATTTGTAAATATTTTGGTTCACTTTGTTATATTTGAAAATAACTCGTCAAGTCAATTAATTTAGTTTAGTTTAATAATACAATATTAATTATTTTTATTTTAAGTAATTAATTAATATAAGAATATATTAAATAATTCTAAATTTAATTTATAACTTTTGCATTCAAGTAAGCAATTATTTAGGTTTTGATTGTGCATACAAAATTGATAGATCACACATATATTTAACTTCTAGACAATAGTTTTATTGCATATCTGGTGTACACATACATTAAAAATCTATATATTTATTGTCCATAATTTTATATTCTAGACGATAGATATTTATTATCCATATTCATTTGTAAATATTTTGGTTATGTGGAGAGTCCATTGTGCACTTGTTAAAAAACGAAGAAAAAAATGGCCATGGATAGCACTTTTATAGCAACCTTCTTCGATCAACTTATCAGTCAGCGGCTCCTACAACCATTGTTGCTTTAGTATAGAGATCACATCACGATCTACCTTAGATCAAAATTGTTTCACAACAAACCATTCTTATTTGTTTAGTCGATACAAAATTTCAAGCCCTAGCGATTAGGCTCTCATACAACTTTGTTATAAAATAAATTATCAGAGAAAAAAATAGGGTGAATAGTAGAAAAATTGACACAAACATTTACATGTGGTTTACTAAGAGTGTGTTAGATACATCTATTCAATAGAGGATAAAGAAAATTTGATATTACAATTACATAGGTGCCTGTAACTCTGGAGTTACGTTAGTTAGAAAGGACGTTTTATATATAGCGCACTTCTCCACACATTCAAACCATTCCCACAAAAACAATATCTACAATTCAAATTAAACAAGCAGAAAGCAAGGGAGATTATATCATCACATTATTTTAGATAGAAAAATACTTATGCACTTGGGTTACCTAATCAAAACCTAAATTTTTTTAGTTTTATTTTATGTGTAGGAAACGAAGAAGATGAAGATAAGGTGCAGCTTGCTGTTTTAGATAATATTTGTGGAAGGCCGGTAATATTTATTGAAAAAGGAGAGAAGAACAAGAAATTGAGGAAATTACTTAAAATACCATAGCCATCTATAAAAACTATAGTTTAGAAGTTCCGAATGGGATAGTATCCAAATTTAAGGTGTGGGAAAGATGAATGGATTCTCAGTAATGTGTCCATGGAGTTCCTACTGCGGAAGGCAATATTACCGTAAAGTTCAGTTTGTCGGGTTCGAATTACAAATCTTGTAGCAAATTCGTTACATCTATGAGGAATGCTCGTCTAAATGCTGAAGATATACAACATACCTCTGTTTGTTCCATCTATTTCTGGCTCACGACGCTATATTCTGATGCAACTCTCCAATTATGAGGAGAATACCATCACGGTGGCTATTGATGTAACCAATGTTTACATTGTGGGATATCTTGTCAATGCAACATCCTCCTTTTTCAACGAGGCCGATGCACAATTAGCTTCTAAATTTGTATTTCAAGGTACAAAGTAAAGAGATTGCACTCCCATATTCTGGAAATTACCAAAAGCTTCAAAATGCTGCACGCAAAGAAAAAGGTTATATTCCCCTTGGATTCATGGCCTTAGACATTGCCAATTCCACCTTGTATTATTATGACTCCAAAGCTAAGCTACTATTGCATTTTTGGTACTCATTCAAACCACTGCCGAGGCTGGAAGATTTAAATAAATAGAGAAACAGATTATCGACAGAATTTCCGAAAACAAGCCGAGTCTCGCAGCTATAAGTTTGGAAAATGAATGGTCTCTTATCTCCAAACAAATTCGATAGCAAAATCAAATAACGGACAATTTCAAACTCCTGTCAAGATTATAAACGATAAGAGCCATTCTAGCAGAAGTTACAAATGTTAGTTATTTGGTCGTGACCAAGAACATTAAACAAGCAAAATATTGCATCTTTTTAGGATCGTATAATTTCAACTACAATGCCTTAAGCTTAACAATGGATTATTAATATAAAATTCTCCTAATCGATATGAACAATTTAAATTATTCGCTACTACAAAATATAGAATACTTGACACTTTGAAATTTAATATTCTTGACGGTTTTATCTAAACCATCAAGTAAAGTTAAAAACTGTCAAAAATAAACAAAAGGGAAAAAATTGTAATTTTTTGCTTCATTTTTTTCCAATACTTGATAGTTTTTATTTGTCAACTTTAGTGTATTTTCACTTGACAGTTTTTATTTGTCAAGTTGAATTTCATTTGGGCAAATCCCCCAAATTAATTAATCGTGCGCATCATTCTTCTCTTTCCTTTCCTTCTCTTCCAAAACACAAAGAACACAGAAGTGGAGTTTCATCTGATGCGAACGATGATAGTTCGAAGTGAGTGTCGATTTCCCTTTAGGTTAGGGTTTTCTGTGACGGCTCATCTGCTGCGAACGACGACGACGAAGAACGACGACAGTTCGAAGTGAGTGTTGTTTTCCCTTTCGTTTCAGGGTTTTCTGTGACGGTTCATTTGCGAAGTTTTGATCCATTTCGTTTTGCTTTCCCCTAAATTTTTCATACATTATTTCTTTAATTGATATATTTTTTTTTTTATCCATTTCATTTGCTTTTCCTCAAAATTATTTTTTGCTACAAGAAAATTGTGGAAAATTGCTAACTGTGACGGTAATTGCTTTTCGTTTTGCCTTCTATCATTTTTGTTTTTATTTTCTTCTTCATTGTGGAAGAATGACTTTTTTGTTTCAACATTTGTCATGACGATCCTCGATATTGTTCTTGTGCTGTTTGAGTTTTGTATTTGTCTAGCTATTGGGTAAATTTGGTTTAACTTTGTCATTTTAATTCGAGGAAGACATTTTTAAAATCATAGAAGAAACACATGAATGACCTAGTTTATTTCTGGTGGAATGAGGCTACTATTTGGACATTAGAGTTTTTAAATAATTAGTGTTTATTTCTTTTAGACTACAGAAACTGGGAGCCAAGGAATGTGAAAAAATAGTCACCACACTGTTATCATTTTTTATTGTGCCTCATGATTTGTGAAATTAGATCAATTATAAAAAAATGTGAAGGATAAAAACGTTCCATCCTTCACATTTTTTGTTCGCTTTGATTTATATTATCAACTCTTATCCTTAGCCAAAATTCCTTTGCTCTATATAAGACTTAAAAAAAAATCAAAGACTAGTAATGGTAAAGGGTTAACATTTCATTAGATTGCCCATTATATGGGTACACTTAGGGCTTTAAGTTGTGTTCAAGGCAGTGCTGTAGGAGCCCGGAGGCACAAATGTACTACTTTGAACACTTGTATTGGACATTGGAAGACTACTTGAACATGCTTGGGATATGTGATTTTAGATGGCCACTGGCCCACTGTGATGTAAATATCAAGCCACCTTTAATATTACTACTAATCCTGAATATCATGAGTGAACTAACTGAAGTTGACTATCATTCTCTGGGTTAGAATGTAACAAGGCCTAGTCTTTATAAGATGAATGAAGACAAAAGTGATATATTTTACAAATTTATTATTGTAGCACAAATAAATTATTTTTGTATCAAGTTGGATATGATTATCATATTTTCTCCTAGTTGAAGATTATCGCTGGACATGTGTATTTTCATATATATCTTAGCTATAGGAACTATGGTCTTTCATTTTGGCTATCTTTAGCTGGAACACACATGCGCTTTCTTTGTTCCATTTTAGAGCTCCATGTCAAAAATGAAAAAATAAAAAGTAAAAAATGCTTATGTGGTTTCATAAATTTAGAGCTTTTTTAATTTTATGGTTAGATAGGATTAAAGGGTAATTGCTTCTTCACAGACAAATTAAGTGGTCTCATTTTGACTATTTGCGGAGCTCAGTTCTTACCCTTGCATTAAAATTGGTGTAAGTTATTCTTGCCCTTTTCTAACAACAGATGAAATGATCTCTTAGCTAACTGAAAATATTTTTTGTATTCAGTTAACTATGGCAGGAATAATTCCGTTTGCTTGCTATGGTCTTCATCTTCAACCACTAGAATATGAAAACCATAGCAAGAAAATTAGAATGAAACCAAAATAAGTTTTAAAAACAGAAAACTAATAATGAAATCATTATCAAATGTGAAGGATGGAACGTTTTTTATAATTGATCTAATTTATCTAATTGATCTAATTTCACAAATCAAGAAGCAAAATAGTTACCAAGGAATGTGAAAAAATAGATACCAAACTAGGAGCCAATCCTTCTGAATATGATTGGGGAGTTTAATTATGACCACTTTTATAGGCAAAAGTTTTGGCTTCTCTTTTTTATCTTTTTTCTTTTGAATGGTTCTCTTTATGCCTTAGGAAATATCAAATATGAGTTAAGAAATATCAAATATGTTTACTAATAATTGAAGATAGCAAGCAAGAGATTGAATGGTTGTTTTGTAAACTTTCATATTACTTTTTATATTTGATAGTGCTCATTATTATGCACAATTTTGTTAATCTTGACATTATTGAAAAAATAAAAAAAAGGACCGAAAGGCCATACAAACCGTACAAATCTAACATTCCTTTCATTTATACTTATTTTTCTTCTTTCTTTTATATATACCAACCCATACCCCTCATTCTTCCCACATCGCCGAATTTATAACTTTTTCTTATTATCTATTCTTACTAGATTTACAGTTATGGATAAATCATGGATGCACAAGAATAGATTATCCAAAGATTATGAATTGGGTGTACAACAGTTCATCAATTTTGGATTTTCAAATACAAATGAGACTTTCATTCGTTGTCCTTGTTTGAGATGTGGGAATTATAAAGATCACTTGTACGTGATTGGAATTGATGAAAGCTATAAGAATTGGATTTGACATGGTGAAGAACTACCTAAGTCATCATATTGTGGAGCATCTTTTAAGTTTGACACCCACATGTATTAAGAAAATGATGTTGGAAGTGTGAACAAATGATTGATGTTGCTCATGATGAATATTCAAAAGACCCAACTGAATTTGAGAAATTTCTTAACGATGCTGAAAAACCATTATACGAAGAATGCAAAAAATTCACCAAGTTGTCAACATTAGTGAAGTTGTATAATTTAAAAGTTAGGTACGGATAGAGTGATATTAGCTTTTCAAAACTACTGAAAACTTTAAAAAAAAATTTTGTCTCCTACCAATGAACTCCCAACATCAATGTATAATGCGAAGAAAACTTTAGGTGTACTAGGAATGAATTTTGAAAAGATTCATGCATGCCGTAATGATTGCTGTTTGTATAGGAAAGAATATGCTAATGCAACTGAATGTCCTGAATGTGGTGAATCAAGGTGGAAGTATGCGAATAAAAATAATGAAAAAAAACATATTCCTTCAAAAGTTGTATGGTATTTTTCACCAATTTCACGATTCAAAAGATTGTTTCGAAGTATTGATTGTGCTAAAAATCTGATTTGACATGCTAATGAGCTGGTAGTTGATGATAATGTACGGCATCCTGCAGACTCTCCAGCTTGAAAATTAGTAGATTAAAGTGGCAAGACTTTTGTTCTAAACCTAGGAATCTTCGTTTAGCATTATCAACTGATGGAGTCAACCCACACGGTGAAATGAGCTCTAAATATAGTTGTTGGCTCGTACTGATAGTTATTTATAATCTTCCCCATGGTTGTGCAGGAAAATAAAGTTCATGATGTTATCAGTGTTGATATCGGGTCCAAAGCAACCAGGGGATGACATCGGCACATATTTAGCACCACTAATTGATGATTTAAAACTCTAATGGAAAAGTGGTGTTCAATGTTCTGATGCCAATAAAGATGAACTATTCAACTTAAGGGCTGGTTTGTTGTGGACAATAAACGACTTTCCTGCGTATGGAAATCTTAGTGATGTAGTGTGAAAGAGTATAAGACATGCCCAAATTGTGGAGATAATACGACTTTTATACGATTAAAGTATGGGAAGAAAATGGCATACCTTGGTCATCGGGAATTTCTAGCACGCAATCATCCATACCAACGTCAAAAAAAGTCATTTAATGGTCAAAAGGAGCTTGGAATAGTTCCAGAACCCTTGTCTGGAGATGCCATATAATGATAAAAACTCTTCACTTTCCAAATGAAAAGAAGAAGACCAAAAAACAACCAATGAAAGGGAGTGCAAAGATTTGTTGGAACAAAGTTTCTTCGTTTTTTGAGCTAACATATTGGAAAGATCTTCATGTCAGACATTGTCTAGATGTGATGCACATTGAAAAAAATGTTTGCATGAATATATTGGGTACACTTCTTGATATTACGGGAAAAAGTAAGGATGGTTTGAATGCTAGACGTGATTTAGTCCACTTAAATATTCGACCAGAGCTCGCACCTGTCAGTGGTGAAAAAAAAAATTTATTCCTCCTGCTTGTTACACTCTTACAATGGAAGAAAAACGTTGCGTTTAAAGACATTGTCAGAAGTGAAGGTTCCTGAAGGTTATTCTTCTAGCATCAGAAATCTTGTGTCGATGACTGATTTGAAATTGAATGGTTTAAAATCTCATGATTGTCACGTTATATTACAACAACTATTTTCCATTGCGATAAGATCTGTTCTTCCAAAACATGTTCGTTATGCCATTACTCGATTTTGTATCTTTTTCAATATGATGTCATAAAGTCGTAGATGCGCAACAATTGGATAAGTTGCAAGGAGATATTGTGGTGACCATGTGTCTGCTTGAAAAATATTTTCCTCCTTCATTTTTCACCATAATGATGCATCTCACAGTGCACATTGTTAGAGAATTCAAACTTTGTGGGTCTATATATCTACGTTGGATGTATCCGTTTGAAAGATACATGAAAGTTCTCAAAGGCTACATGAGAAATAGACATCGTCCAAAGGGTTGTATTGTAGAAAGTTATATAGTAGAAGAAGCTGTCGAGTTCTGTTCAGACTTTCTATAAGGGGTGGATCCCGTTGGCCTTGGCATTGACAGATTAGATGCATCTCTAGATAATTCAAGCGTAGATAGACCATTGTCTATCGAAAATTCTTTCAAAGCTAAACATGATCTTTTATACCAAGCTCATCGATATGTTTTGAAAAATACAATTGATGTGCAACCATATATAGAGAGTTTATTTCCAATGATCTTCTATTACATTTTCAATTGAATTGTATGTTATGCATCTAACCATATATTACAATGTTCCAATGTTGAAGGAAACATAGAACGGTGTTGCAATTGAAATATCCAAATAAAACAATGAATAAAAAATGGGTTCAAGACGAACACAATCGAAATTTCATATCTTGGTTAAGAGAAGAGGTAAACTGTGACATAATGTTCAAGTTTTTATGATATTCACCTTATCTATATATATATTGTTTTATGATAGTATTTTTAATTATGTTAATCTACTTATCATGGTAGGTGTCATTAGAGATTGAGAAGAGAAATGTTCATGTTTTAGATAACTTGAGGTGGATTGCTCATGGTCTTTATCCTATAGTGATTAGATATAACAATTATGTCATTAATGGATGTCGATATCACATAAGTCTTATGATAAAGATCGTAGTGTGCAAAATAGTGGAGTTAGTCTACTGCTGAAAACAATATAAGTGTCAAGTTCAAAAAATAAAAACCCCATAATTAAAGATATGTCATTTTACGGAGTGATACAAGACATATGGGAAATTAATTATAATACATTTAATGTTGCGGTATTTAAATGTGATTGGATTGAGAACAATAATGGTGTGAAAATGAATGACCTAGGCTTTGTGTTAGTTGATTTAAATAGAATAGGTCACAAGTCTGATTCATTTATAATGGCGACCAAAGCAAGCCAAGTGTCTATGTTGATGACCCAAGTCATGCGAGATGGTCAATCATGCTTTCTCCGCCACAAAGAGACTTTGAAGATCAATATAACAACGACAAGCTTGGAGATATCGTATTACACTGTGAAGGAGTACTCAATGATATGTCAAATATTGATGGAAGTAATGATTTCGATGAGAATATCTTAACATATGTACGATCAGATGGGGAAGGCACATGGATTCCTAAATAACAAATATTGGGTGTGTTCTAAAATACATAATATAATCTTTTTATTATATTCATATGTTACAGTTGATTTTGTATATGGTTTGTGTGTAACTTATCCTTTCATTTTTTCGGTGACAGGATATTAGTATACCACATGGAGTCAACAGTACCTAGAGACGAAGAGAAGGAGGTTGGTGTGGTTGAGACCTGTGGCGCGATTATGAGTGGAGCCAATAAGGCTGAGAAGACTAAAAAAACGAGAAAGCGGGGACCTACAGTTATGTTTGACGTTACGTGGGTTCGTAGTGCGGTGGAAGGAAAATTAGGGGAATACAATGAGGATGGAGTCTCCATTGGAGAAAATGGGTCGAAACTAAACTCCTTCATTGGATCTTGTGTACATTACCATATTCCAATTACATATCCATCGTGGATACACATTCCAGTTGAATTGAAGGAGAAGATCTATAACATTGTAGAGGTACATTATTTTATTTGATTTACTTTTTTTAAGAATTTCATGAAAACTTTTGACTATTTGAATGACTTCACTAACTTTTCAATCTCAGAGTGCCTTTATTATCGACAGTAGATCGAAGAAAAAAATCTTTAAAACTGCAGGAACAACATTCCGACAATTTAAGCATTGGTTGATGACGAGACATATATTGCTATTCAAGAATGAAGCAGAAATGTTGAGCCGACCACCACAGATGTATTCCTACATCGATCAACAACATTGGGAGGAATTTTTTCAATCTAGACTATGTCCACAGTTTGCGGTAACAATTTTATATTCATTTTTTAGGTTACATCTTACCTTCTAATCTACTAATGAATTGTTAAATATATTTATAACAAAAGAAAAGTATAGCAAGAGAGACGATAGAAGAATAAGTATAACCATCGACTATCAAGAACGGGTTATGCGAACCTTCGGGAGCGATTGGTAAGAATTAGTTTTAGTTTTCATTAATCTTATAACTTTTATAATCATTCTAATTATGTGTATAATGAAATGTAGAAAAAAGTACCTTTGCAAGAAGATTTTCTTGATCGAGCTAGCATGTGGAAGATGGCTCGGGTTGACAAGAACGGAGAATATAAGAATAAAGACGTCCAAGAAGTTGTTATTCGCATAGCAAGTAATACAATTACTATTGTAAATCGACTAAAGTTTAACTGTTATGCTTAATTATGACCAATGAATCTGATTTGACATTTGTTAGGATGAGAACTCAAGAATAACGGATCCAAGTTCCATCAAAGTATCGTCTCCTAACGATCCTTTAACACAGGCACTGGATACAGAAGAGCACGCTGGATTTGTACGTGGAGTTGGCGGATTTGTCACCCCAACCACATACTTTTACGTAGCGAAATGCTCCAAGATAAGATTGATGAATTTGTGGAGCTTAGTCAAGAGAATGAGAAACTGCGTTTAAGAGTTCAAGAATTAGAAGGCATTCATAGAACACAATCAACACCGACATCTATACATGGATCTTGCTCGAAACCAAAATTGGAGTGTGAGATTGAATGGGACAATAAACTGAAGAATATGAAGAGAATAATGTAGATGTGATCTTATTGAATGATGATCATGAGGATGAGAAGGAATCGATCAAATTTGACCAACGATTGCACTGTCAGGTAATTGTTGATGCTTTGGTCAATGTTTTATAAGTACTACTTTACACTAATGACCTTCTTGATGATCTTTCATATGTGAACTTCTAAGGTTGCTAACGAAGCAGAGATTGTTTGTGAGTCTTCAACCAAGATGTCATTACCTTTGAAGACATTACTTCGGTATGCTGAAAAGGTAATGGAGAAAGATTTTGGGATTCGTTACCAACTTTCAGTTGAATTATTTGGCATAGGTAGAAAGTGTTGTGTCCTGCGAGAAGAGAAGTCAAAACTTTCACATTGGTGGCATACATGGCGTAAGTAATATAATGTTCTAGTTTCATTCTTTCTGAAGTCTTAGCTTTTACGTAGATTTATGGTTTATTGACCTTCAAACTATTTTAGGTACTTACAATCAAAAGATGTTTCAAACTACATCTTTGTTGATCCGTCCCTGATATCCATTGGACATGGCAGCCAGGAAGTTAGGTCTCACAACCTGTGTAGCAGATTAATGGCTTCAAATGAAAACAAACTAGTTCTGGCTCCATTTAATCCAGGGTAAGTAATAACCTTAGTTATCAATATGTATTTAATTTATTGGATATATAATAGTGAACTTCTCACTTCTTGTCTTCTATGTAGTGGTCATTGGACACTTCTGGCTATCAACGTGTACGAAGAGACAGTCTATTATGTAGACTCACTCTTGACAACATCTAGAGTAGATATTAGATATGTAACAGACACGTAAGTTAACTTCTTTCATATCTTGTTTTAACTATCTTCAATCATACTTTATTTTAAAGTGTATGTAGTTGTTTGTTGACAATAGGGTTATTGCAATCTTTCGATCTCAGAAGAATATGCCAATCGAAAACAATCAGTATGGAAAACCGTGAAGGCAAGTGTAAACAATATACATCTATTAGTTATTGGTAGTGCATATGAAACATTACTTACATTTTGGTAATTTTTGCATTACAGTGTCCTTTACAAACTGGAACAACTGGATACAGGTACTATGTGATGAGATATTTGAGAGATATAGTCAAAAGCGAGAGCATAGTAGTAATAGACTTGGTATGATAATTACTTTGACAAATTATTGACTTCATTTATAGAATTTTCCTAACCAAGTATTAACATCAATACTTTGGACTTTATATTTATTAGGTTGATACAAAGACGCTTTATAGTCAATTCTAGTTGGATGAAGTGCGTATAGAGCTAGCTGATTTTCTGGACGGCTACATGTGATACGGTGCTATATATATGTTGTACATTTGTTTCAAGCTTTTGACATATGTAAAATTAGTTAATGAAGTTGCTTCCTTTGTGTATATATTATTGGTTGATGCTGGTGGAAGGGGGGGGAGGGGAGGGAGGGTTTATTTAAATTAGTTTGAAGTTTGATGTTTTGAAGTTAATGTAGAGTTATATATTAGATGTTAATTAGTAGATTACATTTGCTCCTATGTGTAATAGATTACATTCTATTTATACGGTTTTAGGACTATAAATACAGGTACAAAAAAATGTAAAAAAGATGCAAATACAGGGTACAATAAATATTAAATTTTTTTAAAAAATTACAAACTTAACTTGACATTGAAACGTTGTCAAGAATAGTGTAATTCTTGGCAGTTGTAAAGTATCAAGAATTGCATCATACTTGCTAGTGGTAAGCCGTCAAGAATAACGAATTCTTGACAGAAAAAAACTGTCAAAACTAAAATTTTCCTTATTCTTGACACTGGATTACTTGACGGAGAAAAACTGTTAAGTAAACTCTTATTCTTGACAGTTTTCCACTGTCAAGTAAAAATTGCTTATTCTTGACACTGGATTACTTGACAGATTGAAAACTGTCAAGTAATCCTTTACTTGACAGTTTTTCACTGTCAAGTATTCCCTTTTTTTGTAGTAGTGATTCCCTATAATTTTCTATAGTGAGCTAATAGACGGATCTAATGGACCTACAAATTAGAAGCTTCAATGATATGAGATTAATCAATATTCATTAACCATTGGTTACTCCACCAAAGAACGATAGTTGCACTCTCGCACTGTAGATATATTACTGTGTCCATGGGTATAACCAATCAATAGTTAATTAGCCCTTTACAATTGCTCAAAATTACAACTGAATCAAATCAACGCTTTACCCCTATAGTTACATCTAACTTTATAAATATCATTGATCCATCTAATAAACAAATAATTTATAGCCCAACTATAAACTAACACCTTTCGAGCAAGTGAGAGGTTGAGGTCTCATTGTTCAAGACTTAAAATCAACTATTAAGGGAGCAACCATCTACTATCCCAAAATGGTAGGCTTCTTGAGTCGGCTATCATGGTCATTCTCACACATACAGATCAAAGGATTGTCATCATGAACAAGAATTCACAACTTGGTCATCCTAGTGAAATATTGGTTCCTACAAGTTACGGTGTTATAAAGAGAAACCGTTTATTTCTCAGAGTCTATGTATAAACTCTTTTATACAGGATACACCTACTCATATGACTTCACATGAACAATATGGTACTTCATATTGTTTGTAACATTCACATTTCATGTAACAATTACAATGTGGGTCATATTCGTAGTGTTACAAAGATAAGGCATCCAAAACCTTTATCCATTTACTATAGACCTTTTATGTTATAACTTTAACATGAATTGCTTGTATGTCAACCACATATTATTTAAGTAACACTATATAACCTTCGATCTTAGTTTATTGGATTAAATTAAATCTATCTAAATGTTAAATAAAAGATCTCTAGTTTTATTAAATAAATAATTTGTGTTCAGTGAAAACTACAAACCACAAGATTTAGAACATTAGTTACAATAACAAGACTAATTAATTAAACTCTTTAATTAAATTAATCAACATTCATTAACTACGATGCATTCAACTAATGACCCATAGTTGCACTCTTATGAACTGCAGAATAATTACATGTTCACTGATTTAAACATATTTTGTAAGTCAATCCTTCCTTAGTTGTTCGTGACTACAGCTGGGTCAAATTCTCGTTTTACCTCAGTAGTAATTTCTTGCTCCCTTAAGTACCAATGATCCTCTAATGAACAAATTGTTTATGGCCCTACCAGAAACAAAGTCCCACTCGGGCCAGTGAGAAGGAGTGCATTCCATCTTGTGATGCTACGTTCTTAGCTCCTCACTTGCCATTGTTCTCAAAATGGTAGACATATTAAGTCGGCAATTAGGACCACCCACACCCATATAAGCCAAAGTACAATCATCATAAGCAGTAGTTCATAACTCATTCATAACTCAGATCGAGTTATAAGGTTATCGATTAATATATTTATCTCTGCAATTAACTGTGTTACAATCTCATTACATAGGATACCCCATCACATGTTTCTCCACATAAACAATTTAGATCAAAATGTTTGTAACACTTACAACTTTTGTAACATTTACAAAGTGAACCGTATCTATAGTGTTACCATGATAAGACACCCAACATTATCTATATACTAAAGACCACTAGGTTAATGCTTGAACATTTTCTACTAGTATGTCGACCATAGACTATTTAAGTTACATGTATTAACATTGGATCTTAGTTTATTGGATTTTGAGTTATGTGAAATAAATAATATATATTTATGAACTAAATAAAGCTTTATTTATATATGAAATTTTATATGAACCGACCAAGCATCAAATTATTAATTAGATTTTATTTAATAATTGTGATGTAATTTTAATATCTTCCAGCTTTGTCTTTTTTAATAACATTTAAGTAGGGTTAATTTAGTGTTTTTACAATGCATTAGAGTTTTATTGGGAGGCTATTTAAGCCTTGCTTTTAGGCTGTTTAGAGGAGTTTTTGATTTTTTGAAGATTTATGATTTTCTCTCAATGAAAATTCTCGGGAACATAACAGAGTCTCATCACCATTTTTTTGCAATTATTGATTCGGGGTTGCATGCCAAAAATATTTAGGTAAGTTTGATCATCTTGCTTGTGGAGTGTTCGAAATTGGAGTGAGAAACTAGTTCTCTTTATCTCTTAGTCTTCGATCAAAGGAAAATCTAAATCTAAGTCATTCTCTTGGGTTGTTGTCAAATTGACTTGAGAGTTTTAGAATTTCATATTAGGGGTTCACCAATTGAGTTCCTGATTTTTAAATTTTAGGACTTTCATATCATTTTGTATCAGAACTTAGGCTCTAGATTGGGCATATGTTTAATAGCTTTCTTGATTGAGTCTAGTTTTTAATTAGGATTTTTGTTTTGTTCTTGTTTGAAAAAGAAAAAAAAAATTGGGTGTGAATTGAATCTGTTGGTTGGAAAGGTTGAACAAATTTGAGAAAAAAAAATTTGAGTGATCAATTTCTCTTGTGAAATCGAAAGAAGAAAACAAATTTGAAAAAAAAAAAAAGTTAACCGACGATGATCCTCACAGCGAAGTAAAAAAGATATTGGAGGCACGTCAATAAAGCTGTTTAATTTTCAAAAGTTTTAAGCTGTTGAAGTTTCATAAGAAAATTAATAGTGTTTAAAGTGCATTTGTTTGATGATTTGAATTGGATTTTCGATAAAATCAATGTTGTTATTTTTTATTCTTAATTCTTTATTTTTTTATTATTATTGTGTCTAGTAGTTTGCCTTTCTTTTTTCATCTTGTATAATTCTTGAATTTTGAATATTAGATTCCTAATTTTAGATACCATATTTTTTGTTGTTTCTTGTCTAGTTTGTTAAATCTCGAACTCGAACATTAGGTTCTTGATTCTAGTTTTCATTTTTTGATGCATTCAACTAGGTATTTTCTTGAGTTTGACACTTTATAGCCATTCTTGCTTGTTTGTTGGCTTGCTCTTTTGAGCTGGGTTGTAAAATCGTGGCTATCACCATAGTGAAAGAGTTCATATTTGTGAGGGAGAGCTACAAATTGGGTGTAAACACGAGTGAATATCACCTATCGAGAAAAACACGTGAGGGAGTGATGGTGAGGTCCACTTTTCTTTCACTTGTTTTTGTGTTGCAGCAACGGCAGGCAATGGAGGTGCTCCACAGGGGCAGTTACAAGAAGGACTAATGAGAAAGTCATGCAACGCTTGGAGGCCTTAATCAATGTAAGGTTCGACAGACTAGAACAAAAACTTCAAGCTAGAGAAATACCTGAAATAAGGAGACGAGTTGTGGGGGAACCTGACAAAGAGGAAGATTCCGCACAAAATAAATTTGACTATAACCCTGTTATAGATAGGCTTAGGAGAGGGGAGCAACGTGGCCCGAGAAAAAGAAGAGGCTTGAGAAATAGTTCCCATGTTGATTCAATCATCCTTCCATTATTCTTTGGATGTTTCTCAAATCCAGATGCGTATCTTTTATGGGAGGAGAAAATTGATGTCATATTTGAATATCACCATTACAATGAAAAGAAAAAGGTAAAACTTGTTGTTTCTACGTTTGAGGAATATGCACTAACATGATGGAGATATTTATTGTCGAAAAGGAGAAGAAGCGGAATCATGCATCACTCTTATGGAAAGAAATCAAGGTGCTAATGAGAAAGCGTTTTGTTCCTAAGGATTTCCATAAATTGCAAACTTTGAAGCAAGGGAACAAAAAGTGTGAACACTTACTATGAAGAGTTTTTGTTACTACTTGAGAAGGTTAACATATATGAGGAAGAGAAAACTACAATGGATCGATTCTACAATGAACTTAATGAGAAATTTGTCGATATGTTTGCCGATCGAGAAGAAATTCGACTTTGTGAGGACTTGGAAAAAATGGTGTAGGTTGTCATCAAGATAGAAAGACTACTCCAAAGGAAATCTTCAAGGTACACTAAATCTAAGCTCAATTTTAATGCCACCACTAGTAAAGAGAAGCGTAATAATGTTGTCTCAATGCATGAACACGATGTTTTGTCTAGTAAGTCCTTAGGCTGCAAGGACTCACATGATTGTAATCCTGACACTGTTGTTGTACCATATATTACTAGAGAAGCATGTGTTAATGGTAGTGGGGTAGAGGAAGTAGATGATAGTGAACTTGAAACTGACGTACTTTCAAGTCCATTAGAGTCCAAAGTAATATTTGATCCTACTGTTGTATCATTGCTTCCAAGAGAAGAAAAAATTGTTGTGTGTGAGGTGGAAGACAAAAAGGCATGAGACTAAGACAAAAACAACAGAAATATATGAAGAAGAAAAGTGTGAAAACATTGATGAGAGAAAAGTCAATAATGTGAGTATGAAAATTTGTGAGTATGACGAAGGAGTTTGTTTTCTGACATGTGAACTTCCACCAAGTTTGCCTAGTTTCTCTTTTGAATTTTCGCAGGAAGTGAAAGTATTAAAACAAAGCTCCATGAGTGTCTCAAGTTCTTTTGATGGTCACAAACAGAATAGAGACTTGAAAGACCAATATTCTTTCAAACTAAGAGGAATGCAAGATGGTGTCTACATTTGATATCTCATAACTTCAAGGATGCTTTACAAGGGAGACCATTCAAGAGAAGTGTTAGATAATTGACATCACTTTCTTCTCATGACTTCAAAATTGCTTTACAAGGCTTTGATTTGGCTTCGATGACAAATTCTTCAAAAGAAGAAGAGGA
Source organism: Cucumis cinereus (assembly GCA_037974625.1). NCBI lineage: Eukaryota > Viridiplantae > Streptophyta > Magnoliopsida > Cucurbitales > Cucurbitaceae > Cucumis > Cucumis cinereus. The sequence goes on from JBBPDJ010000014.1 coordinate 5,072,259, forward strand.
TGATATGAATTGATCAAAATTATTAATTAGATTTTATTTAATAATTGTGATGTAATTTTAATATTTTTCAGTTTTATTCTTTTTAATAACATTTAAGTAGGATTAATTTAGTCTTTTTACAATGCATTAAGGTTTTATTGTGTGGCTATTTAACCCTTGTCTTTAGGTTGTTTGAAGGAGTTCTTGACATTTTGAAGATTTAGGGTTTTCTATCAATGAAAATTCTCTGGTAGATAGAAGAGTCTCATCACCATCTTTTTGCATTTCTAGATTCAGGGTTGCATGTCATGAACATTCAGGTAAATTTGATCATCTTGCTTACAGAGTGTTCGAGCTTGGAGTGAGAAACAAGTTCTTCTTATCTCGATGTCTTCAATCAAAGCTAATCCAAATCTAATCTATTTTCTTGAGTTGTTGTTAAATTGATTTTAGGGGTTTTAGAATTTAATATTAGGGGTTCACCGATTGGTTTTTTAATTTTTAAATCTGAGGATTTTTATATCAAAATTTGTTGACATAATTACATATTATGAGATTTAAGACATAAATTCCAACTGTTTACTTTCATTAGGAGATACTCTTCTATCTCTCATGAGTCACATATTCTAGACAGTGCAGGCACTCGTTTGCCATTGTTTTGCTCAACTCCAGAAGCTAGAAAACTTCATGAGGAGGAAATCCAAAACCGTTGTCCTTCGGCTGTGTTGGACGGATATTCGATCTAGGCTTTGCAGATTGCTAATGCTTACTAATGGTTGGGACACTTCCTCTACAGACAATTGACCAGTTGAGATGGGGCATGGGGCTGCCATATGATTTTCAGAACTCTTTCATTCCGTATAACCATGACTTGTTTTCGTTCATCCGGCTCCAAGATGATCGCATTGGGTTGAAACTTCTGTCATGGGATATGATCTTGATGTTTCTGAACTGCAGAAGAATGCTGCTTCCCAACAAATGGAAGAAGACACAAGAAATGGCTATTTGGCCTTTCCAATTGGATTCACAAGGGGTTTTGACTGAAGAGAAAATGCATGGATTGGTTAAAAGAATGGCAGAAGCTCCCTTACAGTTCTCCATATTGTGATGCCTCTCATTTGGATCCCCGTACTGATGTATCTGAAAAGAGGATTGTCGGAGTCTTTCATGAGCTTCTTCACCTTACCTTTCAAAAGAAAACCGAACGAAAGAACGTAAGCAACCTCCGAAAATCATTCTCTAAGAAGGATGACATGCAGGCTGTACTCCCTCGAGAATCATATGATGGTGAAAAGCTTCTGCAGAAATAGTATCAGGGAAAGATTTACAAGAATGTTGATGAAACGCAAACTATAGAAGCAGAGGTTTGCACAAGAAAGATCCATGTGGTCACTTTCATCATGCTGAAGTGGATGCAACTCGACATAGTTCCAAAGAACTGTCCGATCTTAACTTGCTTTTGGAATATGATTCGGAACCAGATGGTCCGATTGACAACAACTGCTGAGGAAGTGCCATAAATCTACAGCCGCCTCAGCATTGTTTTGAAAATTTGATGCACAGATTAGCCAAATATAGGGAAAGCCAACCTCCAAGTTTGTAAGCAACCTGTCCTTAAACATGGTTTTTGTTTATCTTATAGAACAGTGCAGCTGTGAGTATTCTATGAAATTGCTTAGCCATTCTGCTTTTAGTTTTTAGTTTATAGTTTTTTTAATTTGAGCTTTTTTTAAAAATTTCTTTTTACAATGGTTATCATTGTTTTTTTTTTTTTTTCTTTTCTTTAAAGGAACATTTGAATTTATAGCCAGAACTATATTAGTAGCAATAATTACACATCTTTTGGAAAAAAAACCACTAAGAAGTAGTCAACAAAACAAAGGAACCCATAGTTATAAAAAAGGTCATAGTTATTTCTGTTTCTTGAATATAATTTATATTTGGTTTCAATTTTGCGGCTGTATGTTATTAGTTATCACACCGAGAATAATCTGTGTGCTAAATTAAATCACTTGAACTTAAAACTTGTGTCCCTTTATAACTCGGAAGTGTACCGTCCGTACACTTTTTATCCAATCAAAGTTGTGGAGATTTGATGGCATTAAACACCGACTGGTTTAGAATTTAAGTTAGCTTGAAAACTTTTAAAACTACAATATCCAAAATTGAAGCTTGATTATCCATGTTGACAGAGGTGTTCATCAAAATAGTTGATCAAGTTTGTTTGACTCGGTTGTTTTAGATAATCCAAACAAATGAGACAGACAATATGAGATAATCAAGTGAATCAACACCAAAGGAATGTCTTTGAATTTTATTCTATGGTGTCATGAACAAAAAGGTAGTATTGTACATATATTACGTTGATGACAATAAAAATCGAGATATGTCCTCATTTATCGATGTTCAGTTGTATACAAATTGTGACAAGAATACGAAAAATTATCAATCGACCATAGCTCACCTGTAGAACTCTCGTTACGTCGCTGGAAATGTAAAAAAACATACAAAGAATAAGCAAATGAACATGCATTGAGCAGCTTGCATAGAAAAGAATGAACTGCAGCTAATGCTCTTCATAAGATGTGCAATGTGAAGGACTTCCAAAGGCAACAAAAAGTTGGCCATCCCAATCTTCAACTCTCAAGTAAATCTGGTACTACACTCTAAAATGTATATCTTCAATTTAGTTTATTGGTAGCCACCACCATATGATTGTTGGTGGGCATAACCACCCATCATTGGATTATAACTACCCGAGGCATTGGATCCTGGCCGAAACCCACCCGGTGGTTGAAATTGCATTGCTTGTCCCATACCCATATTGCCAGGATTCATTCCCATCCCCATTCCCATACCCGGGTTCATTCCCATCCCAGGGTTCATTCCCATTACCGGGTTCATTCCCATCCCAGGGTTCATCCCCATTCCCATTCCCATTCCCATTCCCATGCCCATTCCCATTCCTGGGTTCACGCCAGCATTGTTCAGGCCCATCCCCATCCCCGTTCCCATGGGTTGATTGATTCCTCCATAGGGCCCCCCAATGCCAGCGTGGTTCATACCCATACCAGAACCCATCATATGGTTTGGTGGCCCTCTAAGTGCACTCGCACCGGCACGACCCACTCCAGAACCAGATCCCATAGCTTTACCCATGGTGATGGTAGAAGTTACTGCAGTTGTAGTAGGCTTTTCCATCCTCTTTTCCTTTCGGTTTATGGCATCAAAATCCACTCCAATGTCAGCCAATGGATTTGTTTTAGCTGGCACATTGAGGAACATAATTAGTCAACTATCAGAGAACAGATATGATTGAAATATACATATGCAAGAATGCAAGGTAGAACGAACTCACGCCCAGATATATTCAAATCAACTAGCCCTCTGTTAAGAGTGTCAGCCCAGACTGTTGACTTTGTCTCAAACTTGCCCTTAGATGGTTGAGACACAATCGAAAGAGATCCAGTTGACGTTGGAAAACCTTGTTGTAAAGAAACTTGAGGGGGTGCAGCTTGCGGAAGAATGCTGCCCAGAAAATCGTCACTTTTTTGCTGAGCAGCATGACCATTTTGCACCTGATAAGCTCCTTGTGAAGCTACTGGTGCGGCTGGAAAACCATGGTGCTGCACGTTTCCACTGCCAAGTGGAGCAACTGGCCCACTTGGGTTTTGCTGAGAAGTTTGTGAAGTAACAGGAGCAGCAGATCCTCCATTCTGTACGAAATAGCCACCACCATTAGCCTGTGCATTTGGGGCTGAAGCCATCTGTGTATAGAAAGGAGCTGTAGATCCTCCCTGTGCGCCCTCTCCATAGCCAAACTTTCCAGTAGGTGCTGCAGGTCCTCCCTGTGAGCCCCCTCCATAGCCAAACTGTCCAGTAGGTGCAGCAGATCCTCCCTGTGGGGGCCCATAGCCACAATGTCCAGAAGGTGCTGCAAATCCTCCCTGTGGGGCCCCATACCCAACTTGTCCAGTAGGCACTGTAGATCCTCCCTGTGGGGCCCCAAAGCCAACCACTCCAGTAGGCGTTGTAGATCCTCCCTGTGGAGCTCCATAGTCGAACTGTCCAGTAGGTGAATTATGAGGCTGGAAAGCCATATTTGAGTTCAAAGATGCTGTAGCTCCAGACTGCGGTTGCACATTAAGGAATGAACTAGCATTTGGCTCTGATGGCTGATTGCTTAAAGCTGTAAAATTTTGCTGAATAGGTTGGCCAGGATCTGAGAAGGGAGTAGGCAATGCTGGCTGGTCGCTGGGGAATGAATAAGTTGGCAAGGACGATGTGTTAGATGGAGGCCCAGAAGGAGGTAGAATATCAGCCAGTATATCAATCTCAGGGTCTGGAATAGTGGATGGCCCTTGAAGAAACTGTGGCTCTAACGGTGCTTGCATGCTGGATAGGCCAGATGCACCAGTTGAAGCAGAAAATACATTACCATATTCAGAATTAGAGACTTGGTTTGTTTCCGGGATGATTCCTTGGGATTGTCCAAGGCCTTGGTGCATAGAAGACTGGAAAGGATCTGTCACAGTAGAAGGACGGGACTGCCCATGGCTTTGGTGCAGAGAAGACTGCAGAGGATCAACCACAGTAGAAGGACAGGATTGTCCAACGTTTTGGTGTAGGGAAGACTGGAGTGGATCTGACATAGCAGAAGAATGGAATTGAGGGGCACCATCATCAGAAGGCATAGCTTTAAAAGGAGTGTCACCAAAAGGATCTTCAAAACTCTGCAAATACATAATTGGAAAACGTAAGGAATGATGTATATAGGTCAATACTATCAGAGTGGTAACTTTAAAACTCCAAAGCAAATGAAAAACTTTAAAACCATCATCATGTACCTGATTACTGATACTAGCTACAGCTGTCTGTGGGGTTCCTGCACCAGAGTTAATATGGGAATCAGGCTCAAAGGCCCCAGTCACATTTGCAGATGCCGTTGGCATAGTGGCCAGTGGGTTTGAAGGAAAATCGGTCAGTGAGCCAAGCAAGTCCATCTCAACATTGTTTGGTGCAACAGTTGGAGCAGCTGAGAAAAGAGAGGATGTATTTGTGGTTTAGTGCCAAAAACCACAAAGTAAGATAACTAATCGTTTGATGTGAGTCACATGGGTGGATTATCCTTAATAGGTATATGTGAGCTTATCTTTGATAGATGATATGCAAAATGACTTTTACATTAACTATTTCTTCAAGCTGAACATTTTTATGGTCATATGTAAGGAACCTTTACACTCAATCGCACTGATCCAAAATATCTCAAGTCTCAATAGTGTTATAATTTAATTGATAGCAAGGAGCTGCAGAGAAATAGGATAACAATCATAAATTGACAAGAAATGTTTATTGCACAACACAAATCATGTATAACTTACGTTAAAATGGTGATAATGGAAAGGCAACTACTTATAACAATTGATCGAAATACAATAGTTATTAGTTTTATTTGATCAATTTTATTATGTATTTCTTACATGCACCAAATTTAACAAATTTACATACAAACAAGCACTTAATTCTATCTAGCATTCAAAAACCTCTCATCATTTTAAAAGATTCCCTCCAAATCATTACTAGATGAATTGCACATGCATAAAGAAACTTGGTCTAGCTATGACACAAGGCATCGAGCCATATGACTCATCCGTGAATTGTCCAATTCATCTTCATGTTAGTCAGATTCATGAAGCAACCTCGTGAAAACTAAAATACACAACAACGAAGAGGGGAGGGGAAAATTCTTCCCCATCAAAATGAAATCTAAATCTCCCAGTTTTAACTTCACAATTAATCTTCCCAAGTAAATGTCACTTTAGCAATAAAACTTTTAAAGAATAACAAGTATGGGCAGCTAGACCTTTTTTTTTTTTTACAATTTATTATTTTTTTTTTTTGGAGCCAAATGGGCAGCTAGATTTAAATGAACTAAGCATGAGGTTAATAGCACAAACAAGTAATTGAGATTATTTGCACCTGTGACTGAACTGCGAGGGTCAAATTCGTCAAAGTTCCCAATTAACTGGTCTGCAGCTGTTGGAGCACCATGTACGAGACTTGACTGGCTAGGTGCACTGGTAAGAGGCGCAGATGAAGTAGCAGGAGTAGAGGTTGAGGTTTCTTGGTCCCTGTAAATTATAAGATATGCAGTTGACTATATAGTTATTAAAACTGCTAAATCTAGAAATAGAATGCAACAGAAAACTGATACCTTTCACTATGAGCTGGTGGGCTTCGAGACTCACTCACTGACTCTTCATAACTAGGAGGTGCGCCAGTGTCTTGCTCTGAAATTTTAAGATCATGACGTCTGCCAAAAGAGACTCAACTCATAATGTGATTCATAGCACTCAATTAAACCACTATTCCATGAAAGTTTCAAGAATTACCTCACATCCGGTGACCTGATATCACCACTTCCACTACCATCACTGCAAGAAAGAGAAATATGTGGCTAAGTACAACCCATTCCAAAATTGAATACCAGCTTAATCTGGGAAGGAATTGGTTCTAAAATTATTAAAATCTCAGTAGCGTTAATAGCTAAGGTTCAAAAGAGAGTCACCTATCCCCCCAAATTTATGTAATGTGCAACAGTATGGAAGAATACCTCTCACCTTTTGGTTCATTGTAAATTTGTATCAAATGTCGATAATTTATTTGAGTGGTTTGGTTTAGTTTAATTTGGTAACGCCCCAATCCCTAATGAAATTGGTTACCTGAGATCTCGTTTAGTTCGTATCAAGGACAAAGTTAAATTGATTTTGGCTGGTGCCGTTGTAGCTATTTTGTCGTCTATTTGGAAGGAAGGGATGCCAGAAGATTCTGACAAGTCAAACTTTCTTAATTATATACGTGAGATTGTACGGTTCAATCCCACTAATTGGCATCCTCATCATTTTTATTTTGTAATTAATCCTTTTTTTCCCTTATCAACTATGGCTGCTGTGCTTTCATTTCATCCCTTATTTTTTCGAGAAGGAACTCTTTGTCCTTTAGGTTGCGTTATTTGGCTGGCTGTTGCCATTTTAAACCGGTATCTTATCCGTGTTTTTTATCACAAAAAAAGGGGTTCCTGTACATAATAATGAAAAAAAATTCAATAGCACGGGACATACCGAGTACTGTCATCACGGTCCCTATCTTGATCCCTTCTTGCACCATATTGGTGGTCATCAACACTTCTTCGCCCCCAACTATCCCCATCCCTGGGACTATCTCTTCCATGTCGTTCTTCACCATCTCTGCTATAGTGCTCTCCATCACGCCTATTTGAGTCGGAATTCCTACCACGGTCGTCATCTCTGTAGTCATATTCTCTTTCCCTTCCATAACCATTGCTATTCCTATCTTCATCCCTGCTTCCATAGCGTCCCTCATGAAAATCATCATCATAACGGTCTCCATACCCTGGCCTATGTACTCCGCTAGCTAATGATGGACTTCGAAACCTTTATAGACATACAAATATCATAATCATTCAGCTGAACCATGCTAAACTAGTTATAAGGAACTATCCTGATTTTGAAATATATTAGCAAACTGAGGTAAAAAATTAGAGAAAAGGGGAAGGATGAAGAAGACAAAGAAAGAAAGAAGAAAAAATAATAGATGTCTTTCATGCCAAAAGTTCTATTTAATCTCCAGGTTCACCAGGTTAAAAATGCAGGCTCCTGCTGTTCTTACAATATTCTACAGAACGAAATTAGTTTGAGAAATTAGACATCACAAAGCTATGTGCAGGAGTAATAACTGTGAAAATGCAGATTCTAAAGTAAACAAGAAATATGAAAACAAAGTAAAAGATCGAGAAAGGAGTAGAAAACACTGAACAGATTGAGAAGCAAACTATTATACAAGATTGATCAATAAACTTTAGGTAAATAACCTTCAGGCACTCAAATTCGACAGTTGAGATAAGTACAGAATACTCAGAAAGAAAATTGGAGAAATTTAGTAGACAAAGAAGCAGAAAAAAGATCAAATGTTAAATATCTTTCCTAACACTTTTATAGAGAGAAGCAGAAATTTATTTTAACATTTCTGACACAATATATATGTATACACATGTATTTGCATATATATTTGTTTAATGGAATACACTCACTTGTCCCTGTTAGCGCTAGCCGTCTGCCTAATCTCACTGATTCTTTCTGGATCATTCACAAGAACCACAAGACTCTGTGACTTCTTTCGAACATTTGCTCCTTGATCCCTTCCACTGGAATCAATATATTGAAAGCTGGACAAGCCCTGCAGTGGGAAAGAGAATGATTCAGAAAACCAATATGAAAGCCACAGAAAAAGAGAAAACTAATTAAAATATGTAGTTACAAAGAACTAAGAAGCAGCTTACTGATAATTGGTATGCATGATCCTTGATCTCATCTATTACTCGCTCTGATCCATGAGCCACCAGATACTCCAAGACAGTTAAACCCTGAAGCATAATTTATGTTTTTTGTTTAAAAAATAATAAATAAGTTTAAGTCCACAGAGCACAAGAAATAAAAAATCAAGATTTCTTTTTCCTAGAATAATGTAATCAAACTTCAAGCACATTCAAAAAAACATGAAAAAAGATTGATGAAGACAGACATTTTTCTCCAGATAAAGGCAATGAACTTTTGAGGGAAAAAAACAGTATGCCTGCACATATGTGCTGCAATATCAAATGCAAAAGATATCAATCAAATGCAAAAGAAATCAAACCTTGTACACATGCCGCCAATTTTTGCCAGAGTCATTAACACGCTTCCAGATTACTGCCATGATCATCTGATACTCATGGCTGCATGAAGGTTTAGAATGAGCTCTTTTCTGGTTCCCGTTGGGAGGTAAAAATCATTCATATAAACTAAGCAATGCTTTCAAACAAGAAGAAAAAAAAATGTAATGCTTACTAGTTTTTGCTTGCTTGTGCAATCTCAGCGAGAAGTGATCCATGAGGGCCCCAAGGCTCATTGCTAGTAGCATCAAGAACCTGCTAGGCAGAGAAAGCAATGACCTTATCATCAGCGTTACAAATCTTAAATGACCAGGTGTCACATTTCAAACAATTTTAATCCACAAGGAGCAACCATCAGAGAAGAGTTCAAGAAAATCATAAAGCAAGAAAAAAAGAAAAAAAAAATTAACCTTCTGCTCTAGTCGAGGAACTTTAAGCACCGTCTTATTAACTTCTCTCTTACTGCAAGAAAATGAATTACAAATACCATTTAAGTAAAAAATATGCAGAAGAGGAAGCAAGTGGACAAAGAAAGGGAAAAAGTTGAGATCAAAGCATGGACCCTGAAATTTTTTTTTGACAGAAGAACAACCAAAAAGTTAGTTAAGATATGGTTTTGGTTCTTGGAAACATGGTACACAGTGGTTATATAGAATGGGTAGAGTACTGAATATAAGATTTGCAGACCTACAGCTACTTTCATACACTTCTTGATTCTTGAAAAACTAAAAGCATTTTAATTTAAAATATCTAGCTCAGAAGATAGAGATCATCTTTCGATTCTTTTTTTTTTTTTTTTTCACTATCATTCCTTTGTTCGCAAGTATTATGCCTAGAATTTTGTAGAGTTTCTCCTTGAAGCTTGAGGTGGTCTAAGAATGGGGAGAGAAGCTTTGGTCCTTTGGCAGAATGAATGTAGGGTCGTTTGCTGGGGCCTTAGTGAGAGGGATAGCAGAATCTTCAATATGTATAAAGTATAGCTTTCAGACCAATCTTTTTTTAAAAGTAAATAAAGTTAATTGTTAAGCTTGCATCATTAATGTTTTTAAACTCATGTTCCAGAAAAAGTTTTAGTATACTACAATTTAACAAGTATTTTAATTTTTTAGAAAACCTATCAGATAGAATTTGCTTTATTTTATTTATTTTATTTTATTTCTTTTTATATAAAAGACCGACTTTCATTAAGGAAAAATGAAAGAATACTTTGGAAAAAACTAAGCCCACATAAGGGAGCACCCTAAAATGTGGTCTCCAATCTAACAAAATAAGGCCTAACAAATAATTACAGAAACAACTCATCACAGATGCTCACAGAGAAGCATTAAACTTCACCGGGACCAAACATCGCACTGTCAACCCCTTGAAAAATCCTCCACTAAAATGTCCCAACACACAACACACACCCCAACCATCCACAAATAACCCCCTCTCCCTTCACTCAGAGGATGGAAGAACTCCTAGATCATAACAATAAAGACTCTACGATCAGCTAACTAGCAGTCAAACACCCCAAAAAAAGATGTTCCAAACCAAACATAGAAAGGTTTATAAATCATACTAGCAAAAGAAAAATTAAGGCTAGCATTCTACACTTTAGATTTATAAATGATAGTAAAAGAAGAAAATAGTGGAAGATGAAAAAGCTTATTGAGCATTTAAAATGTACAATAAAATGAAATTACATTTCTGTAGGAAAAAGTTCATAAGCTTCTAACTGTAGAACTTATTTTCTAATTTAAGCTAACTAAATACTCTAGTTTAAACTTGTCTTTCACTATCTAGATCATTAAAAATAACTTAGGCTGTTGAACAAAATGTGCATTTTGATTTCAGAAACATTTGAAATGGAAATTACATCCCTCAATCATAAACCAAAAACCAGCAGGCTCTATATTAAGAACTAGGAATTTTCTTTTCTTTTCTTTTCTTTCTTGGGTGCAATAACACGATCTGCAGTGATGAAATCATGTTTGAGCATTAATGTGTGAATAACAACTCACATATCCCTAACAGTCTGACCAAAGACCTTCTTCATTGTTGATGCCTTGATGGTACTGAAGTTAACAGCTCCTTCCAACCAGTTCCACAGAAAATTTAAGTGATGCTCACCTCAAAATTTCCAAAATTTCTGGGCTGTTCCAAAGAAAAACAAGTAATAGTCTTTAAGAGCTTGGAAGTTGAAACATATATTGGAAATCATGAAAATGAATAATGAAGGCACATGATGTTGTATGTCATTGCCGGCTAGACGGTCCCAGAACTCTGGAATTGGTATGCTCCTAATGAATACATTAATGTAGAAACATATCATTTTAACCTTCAGTAAAAATCAAAACAGTATAAAGAAATATAATATCAAGGGCGTGTAAAAATTAAGAAGAGATTAGCATAGGTCAAAATTGAGCTCTAAACCTATCAAAAGTACAAAACGGCCGCTTTTCAATATGAACAAAAAAAAAAGAGTTAATGGAGCTTGAAAACCAGACATGTGACCGTCCACTACTGACAAAATAAAATGATAATCTAAGTAGAGACTCCTATAGCTAGACACCCTACTTCTATTTGCAAAATGGACTAAAAAGTAAAAACCTCAATGAAAATGCACCTTCATTGAAATATCTGAACTGCACATAACACCAATTTCAAATCATGGTTATCTGACATCAAACAGAGCGTCGAAGGAATTTCATTTTAATCTACATTACTAGCCTACGTCAGGAATATCAAATGAATCCAAAGTAGACCTTTATGTAAGATTCCCCATGATTTCCTAAAAACATAACAACCAAATACACATATTTGAAAGTATGAAACAAAAGGCACGTTACAAACTATGGATAAATATGCATACACTCATAAGCTGTCAGACGAACGAGAAATGTGGAACCAAAGATCAAGACCCACATCTGGCATTATGAATAGTACAAAACAAAAATTCATGTCAGTGGAAGAGAATCGCAAAGTTCTAACCAAAAGCACAGACGAAAATCAGACAAAATTTCGCCTAGATTAATTGAAAGCAAAGGATCGAGATCATCAACTTCAATGGCAACTTGGATCATCAATCATCGGAAGCAACAATGACCGAATTCAAAAAAAACGGAAGAAAAAGGGATCCAATACAGAATTGAATCAAAAAAAAAAAATTCCAACAACAATTGTAGATCAATAAGGTGAATCAAGAAGAAGAGAGTGGAGGCAAATAAATTGCAAGATCTGAAAGGCAAAGGGGAAAATGAAGAAGATCGTGTAAAATGAAAGGGAATGCTTACGCCGAAGAGTAGAATCAAGAGGCGGATCTGAAGCTAGTTGGAGAGGAAAGTGGAAGAGATGAGAGAATTTCGAAAATAGTTTTAGAATTAGAAAGGAAGGCTATGTCCAGGAAATAGGGACGAAAGAGAATGGACGTACGAAGAGACAGTAGAGAAAGAGAGAGAGAGAGACAGCGCAACTTACACGCAGTAAATTAAGGGAATTTTTGTTTCATTTTCATTTTTCATTACAATATTTCATTTACGTTTTACCACCGGGTTTAAAATATGGAAATTAGTGTAAACTGTAAAATTAATCCATATATTTACAAAAAATTTTAAAAGTTTAAACCTCATTCCATTTGTTCTAGAAACTTTAAAATCCACATGAGATGAATTTAAAATCCACGTAAGATGAATTTTTTAATGCCCTAAAAACTATGAGATTTTTATATTGCGAACAACGGAAACGTAATTTAATTAGTTGATTAATTAATATGAATTACTGTTAATATTATTTAACTATTAAATATAAATATATTATTTATTTTTAATAAATTTTAACTAATATTTTCATCCATATTTTATACTATCTTAACTATTTAACATAAATTATTAGGGTTAATTATTAATATTCTAATTAATCTATATTAATTTAATTATGTTTTGTTTAAAGGTATTCCTTTATTTTTTATTTTATTAACTAAGTTTCTAATTAACATAACAATAAGTTTTTTTTATATGTGTGTGTTTTTTGGTTAGGTTACGCACACTTCGACTAATCCACGAGATAATCCTCCTGACCCTACAACATTTGGGTGTCATAGGAAACTAATTCCTAGGTAAGTGACCACTATGCATAACAATAAGTTATTTTGTGTTAAATTTAATTGATCTCAAGCATTTGGTTAAGTAATTATTTAATTTTATTTTTTACAAATTATTGAATTGAACTCAAGCATTTGGTTAAGTAATTATTTAATTTTATTTTTTACAAATTATTGAATTGAACACAAACATTTAACTATCAGCCATTAATTATCTTGCACATCCAAACACAGACATTAATTATCTTGGACATTTAAAACCCAAACATTTAATATCTATACTCATAAAACAATATGTGTGATCCAAACGGCCCCTAATAGCCAGTCAATTGATAGATATTGATAGACACTAATAATGAAAATAAATAATTTGACTGAACTATTGAGCTCTTCGTTTTACCAAAATTTCGATGGAAATATACATTATATATCAATTTTAATAAATATTTCTAAAAAACACTTATAAAAACAAATTAGTAAATAAACATTTTATTATGTTCAAATAAGTAAACGTATCTATTATTTATGTTAACGGTGTTTTAGACATACTTTGTGCTTTGTGTGTTTCGTGGATTTTTATACGTTATAATGAAAAATATTGATTTACCTTCATATGTCAATTTGAACACTTGGAAACGTGGAAATATCAACATGTCGAAGAAAATTTAAAATTATGTTTATAACCCATCAATTTTGTCATATCGTTAATTTAGACATATCCTCAAAACTCACATTAGAAATTAAATCTATCAACTTTGCATATCTTTTTTTTCTTTTATAATATGTGAAGTGGGAGAATCAAATATCTGACTTTGAGGTTATAGTACAAATATTATGTCAGATGAGTTACGTTCATCTTAGCAACCTTGCATGGTTGTCGAACCAAAGAAACAAATCAAATTTGTCATTTACTCTCAGTTTTGCATCTAATATAATTCATCAAGGTTTAGAAAACAATGTAAGCAGGTATTAGGATATCGATACAACTTGAGTTGAGACAAAAATTCAGTAAAAAACTTAACTCTACAAACTTCTAAAATGTTTACTATTGAAATTTACACATTTATCGAGAAATTTCATATTCTCCTCTTTCTCTCTCCCTCACTCTAACCCTCACTCTAATGTACTCAATAAATTATTACACTCGTTGACCACTGTTAAGAATCAAGTCTGGTTACAATTGTAACGACCCTAAATTTTATCTCGAGTTTAAAGATGTTATTTCCAAATTTTATCCTTTTTCCAATCATAGTTCTACAAATAAAGAAATCATGCAACAATAGCAAGTTGAAGACAACCTTTCAACTAGAAACATATATTTTTATTGATAAAAAAAATTATTGTAAATTTAACTAATCAAAACATGCACAAGTTGTTAAAATTCAAATAATAAAAATAAAATAAAGAGCCATCAAGTTTAAAACTTGGAGACACCAATTGTCCCTCCCAAGCATTATCCTCGGCATCACCTTGGTCTGCATATTTATTTTAAAAACCTACAAAATTTGTAAGGTAGTTAGTACACGACGGTATTTCACATCTAACGAGCTATCGGACAATAACATGCTATAAAATATCAAATCTTTTAATCATGTGAAACATTATGAATAAAAATAACCAAAAGAAGATTCAATATACTTTTTAATGCATCATCCAAATTATGCAATTATTATATTGTAACACGTGCCTTGCGTTAAGGATTAATATCAAGGTTAAGGCAGTGAAGAGCCTGGATGGGTGTAGAAGATAGTTTCGCCAGATAGTAAGAATTAGTTTTGGAGTGGACGTTGGAAAGGGTTGGCTTTGAGGTCATGTGGTGAGGCTAGGGTAGCACTCACCAGCAAGAAGAAAAGTTTTGTGGAAGGTGATGAGTTTGGAATGGGCTAAGTTGAAAGAGAGGATAGACATAGACGCCTTGAACACATGAGTTTTGGGTTAGTCATGTTTGGCTGTTTCGAAGAAATTTAGCATTTTCAAATAAAAACTAAGTTTTGAAGAAGGTGTTGGTGGAGCTTGAGGCATTGAGATTTAGCCATAAGGTCGGCTGCATGGTGGGAGGTAGAAAGTGGGGAGCGTGGCGTGTAAATAAGTGTTAGTATTGGTTGGCTAGACAATTTCTTTTCACGATTTATCTTAGCATAATTATTTGAGATCGTTGATTATTTTATTCGAAGATGTTCGACATATTCAAAAAAAATGGTTGAGATATCTTAGACTATTATTTGAGAATCTTTTATTATTTATTTGAAGATATTTTTAGTATTTGAAAAGATGTTGAGTTATATATATTCACCATATTGTTCCTTCATGGTGCTATATTAGAGGATTCGGACTTTTGATTAGCTTTATTTGGTTTGATGAGGGTTTAATTGTTGTTGACTTTGGCTGTTTTTGTAAATCAAACAAAAAGGGGAGAATGAATGATGTTTGGCTATCGGTTTTTGTGGTTTTTGTCTGCCAATTTGTGGGTTGCTTGCGCTTGGTTTGGATTACTTCCATTGTCAAAACTATTGGTTTGTTGTATGGTTTGTGCTAATCTAGTTTCTCTTTGATTTGCTTGTTTTGCGTTAAAAAAAACCAAATGGGGTAATATTACTACATTGAGCATCATGTTGAACAACATGTCAAAGGTAATTGGCAATAACATTGGAAGGGTTTGGCAACATCTTTAACAAATTATTCTTTCCATACATGAAAGATTATTTGCAGATTCGTGAAGGACTTATTCTCTCGCATATCTTTATCCTTAATTCTCTTGTGCCTCTTCAAATATCTCTGAGGGTTTCTTGTGTTGTGAAAGTTTAGTTTGTTTCAACTTCCGAAATCTTCTCAGGTTCATCACGGTTTTCTCTAGAAGAGGAACATATCAGTTTCATCAAGCAAAGAATTCACTGAAACCTCAAGCTAGTTTAGATGTCTCTACTTCTCGGACCAACGCTCATGGAGTCCACATGTGTCGTCCTATTGCTATTCATGATATTGTTAGTTTAGAAACTTTGCATGTCCCTACTTCTGACTATTGATAATTTTGTTGATCATGACATGATTGCAAGCCCTACTGTCCCATCTAAGGTTAATCTTGTTGGCGGCTTGGTTTCTGATGATGCTTCCTCAGTTGAGTCGAATGTTACTAACACCAAATCTGACTCTCCCTTTACAGCTGAAGTTTCTGTTAATTCTGTTGCAACCGAAAGTTTGTTGGGTCTTTCTTACCCTATTGTTGATGATGTGAATCCTCTTCTAGATGAAAATGTGTCCAACCAAGATCATGTTCTTTTCTAATGCTATAAACGTTGATAGTGAATCTTCATCCTTTGAGGATGATGTTTGTATTGCTCGTCTTGTTAGTACCTCGACTAACAAAGTGGCTAGCAAGAGAGTACAGTCCAAGGAAAAGAATCTAGCTCCTATTTCATCTTGGGACAATTCTTCGAAAGAGCCTAATATGCTTACAGCTCAAGAATACCCACTTCCCTATTTGCTTTCCATGTTTATTGTGTAGTCTTATGACTTCTCAAAATCCTAATATCCTTACAACTCAAGAATTGATTTGTCCTACCGCAAGGTTCTGGATCTGAGTTTGCGTTTATTTCAAAGGGCTCACGTCCCTGATATTTTTCATTCCATGAGTGCTCCATGTGATGAGGATGATAGTCTTTTGGATGACATTCAAACTTCTGATGGTGGTTTGTTGCTTCCTTTTGCCCTAGGTAATCAGATCCTACATATCCTTACGTCTGAGTCCTGTGTGTTGAGTGGCGTTATCCGCACACTTATTGATAGGAGGTCAATTGTGGACTCCGTGGTCATTACCCTGCAGAGTTTACTCCCTTCTCTGGATAGCGAATCTACTTCTCACATGTCTCCCTCCCATGATTGATTTCTTTTGGCACCAAGGGGGAGAATGGCTTGACTAGTCTTGATATGGTTAGAACTAACTCTAAAGTATACATTGTGGCTTATGTTTGCTTATGTTTGTGTTTGCTTGACTCTAGGATGAATGCTTGTGTTTGCTTGACTCTTTTGTGGCCTTTGTGGCTTGATTGGTAAAATGTTGCCGAAAAGAAATGGTGTCTGCCAAATGGGGTTTGTTAGTATTGATTGACTAGACAATTTATTTTCACGATCTATCTTAGCATAATTATTTGATATTGTTGATTATTTTATTTAAAGATATTCGACATATTCAAAAAAATGATTGATATATCTTAGCCTATTATTTGGAAATCTTTGATTATTTTGTTTGAAGATATTTTCAACATTTGAAAACACGAGGTATGTTGAAGACACAATTGTTGTGTTCCTTCAGTAACATGTCTTGAAAAGAATTTTGCAGCGAATCAACTATTATTGACTTTATGAAGAACGTTTATGACAAGAGGTATAAGAGTTAGGGGGAGCCTAACCTATTTAATATCTTGAGGATTGTTTTCAGAGGGAGCCTGAAAACTTGAGATATGAAGATAAACTGTAAACATTTGATTTTAAGAGGATCCTAAAATCTTTGTTGTGCGATTTTTTTAGATATGATTGATGCAAGTTAGTTTATCATTGTATAAGTTGTGAACTTATGAAACTTTTGCTATAGTGGATTAACATTCTTAATTGGGCATCTAGCCCTCCAGATGTAGGTGAAATCCACCAAACTGGGTTACCAAGTTCTTGGTGTTCTTCTTAATTTTACTACACTTTGAGTTATCGTCTGTGTTATTAGCTTTGGTTCTAATTAAACATATCCAGGTGAATATAAGCTGTTTTTTCAATAAGTATGTTTGTTTTGAAGTGACAAGATTAAGGTGAGTTTGAATATATGTAAGATTAGGAAGTGGCATGTGTTAAGGTCTAGTAGGAGGTGGTTGTATATTATGAGTTAGGTGATGACTAATATGATTTTGGAGAAGGTATAAATAGGACTCTTCATAAGTGGTGGAGGTGAAGAGAAGAAAAAGGAACAAAGCAATGAAGGATTTAGGGAGGCTTTGAGGTGTTGCCAATGGGAAGTCTAGAATTGGAGGATGTGGAAAGTTTGTGAGTGACCTTTCAAAAACGAAGTGTTATGAAAATGTTGATTCTTTCTAATCCATGTTTCTAATGCGTTCTTATTCAAAGTCTTTTCTAAAAATTGTTTTGAAGTGTTAAAAAGTTTTCTTGAAAAAAATAATGTTTGGTTAAATGTTTTCAAACCATCGGTGTTGGTACCCGGTTCTTAAAGTTGAGCTCTATGTGAACATAAGCGTGAGTGACAATCAGACGTTGAGGTACATTTGCCTAGGCTAAATAATTGGTATGAGTTTGCCCACCAATGGAAGCAGTTAAGTGATTGTGCCCACTTTAGGTTGGAAGCCTAAACAATTGAATGTTTGAGTGTTGTCCACTTCAACACTAGGACTGTGAGTTTGCACACACTAGTAGCTAGGACTGTTCAGTATGTTTCAACATTTAGATTTTGGGTCCATTAAGATGCCTCCACCCCGATGAACTGGATCAGGCTCGTGAGGTTTTGGTGTTCAAGCCTATTGTAAAGGGCTCATTATCAGATGAGTGCCTAGAAAGAAAATAATTTCAAACTTTTTTTCCCATGCGTTGAAAAATGGTTTCTTAAAAAATTTCACTCACTGAGCATTTGACTCATATTTTTAAAATGCCTCCCCAGGTAGCAAAGAGTTCCAGGCACCTAATGGAAGCTGTTGTCTGCCCTCGCCGCATAAAAGAGTTCTTGTCCAAAGTGAGTAGTCATGGTTGTGACATTGTATGGACACTCATAGCCAGTCTGTACTTGTAAACTTAGTTGGTGGTGTCCATTGTACATTTGGGGTAAACACAGAGCGTTAAATTTGTATTTTTAGAGCCAAATTAAAACCAAGTGCTCAACACCCATGTCGTACTAGGCGTTGAGAGTTAATAAAGTTTTATGTGTTTACTATACTTTAGGGTTTTCTGAATTTTACGATAAGTTTCTTTTACTTTGAGGTTGGTTTTTTGCATGGAGAGTGTTGTTCTATCTAGGCGTTGGATGTCACCCCATAAAGTTAAAGGGATTAAAGTCCTATGCAGCAAAAGATTTTATAGAGACAAAACTCAATTTAATTGAAAATTAGAAATACCAATACATTGGCAAAAAATACAGAAACCTACTGTATTAAATTTATGGCTAAGCATGAAATTAGAAAAAAAATAGAATTACAGAGAATTTAAAACCTTACCACCACTTAGGTACCCTCTAAGTCAATGAGCCTTTTTGCTTTTGGAAGCCAATTGGATTGGAAATTTAATTAAATTGAAATAAATTAAACAATTAATTAATTCTCTAATTAATAAATTATTAAATTAAATATCTTATATTTAATTTAATCCATATTTGGATTATATATATATATATATATATATATTCATAACTCATAGTTTTAATGTGTATCATATACGTATTAAATTTTAACATATAGTTTTAATATAAATCTAATTCACATTAGATTAATATTTTAATATTTGAACTCATTCAAATATTTTATTCTCTCATAAATTAATTTTGAATCATATCCTAAATTAAATTTTTATAATAAAGTTTAATTAAAATATAAACTTTATATTATAATGTATCACCATACTAATATTAATTCTCTAAGTGAATTTGAACATTTCAAATTACATTCAAGATATATTAACCTCATTACCATTTACGAGCTAGGAATAGAACCTAATGGACCTACATATCAAAAACTAAACGACGCGAGATTAATTGGCTAAACTCATTAACCACATTAATCAATATTTGTTAACTATCTGTACATTTCACTAGAGACTCGCAACTGAACTGTTCTAAAAAATTATTGTTTTACCCCTGAGTTACTTCTTAGTCCTTAAATACCAGTGCTACTCTAATGAACAGAATATTTATGGTCCAACCAATAAACAGAAATCTCTCTCGTGCCATAGAGAGGGTGGGATTCCTTATTCAAGTCTCGAAGACGCCGTTTAAGGAAACACTCATCTACTTACCCTAAAGTCAGAAATGAGTGAATTCCATCTTTTGTGATTATGTTTCCAACTCCACACTTCGTCTTGTCCCCAATATGGATTATTGAGTTGACAATTTGGTCATTCTCACCTGTACAAATCAAAGACAATCCATCGCGAACATAAGTTTATAATACACTCAAGATTAATACTAAGTTACCTAGGTCATCCTATTGAAATAGGAACCTAACTAGTCAACAGGGTTACATCTAGTGGTTACTATTTCGTGGTTCAATCTTATGCAAACTCATTGCATAGGATACCTCCACTCACGTGTCACCTACACAAACGTGTTGGATCATTGCGTTTGTATCAAATACAAAGTGGGTCGTATCCATAGTGTTACCAGGATAAGATACCCAACCTTATCCCTTACAATGGACTCTTAAGTTGTATCTCAAACATCGATCCCTGTTTGTCTACATATATAGTTCAAGACTCATAAAGCAACTTAAGATGCTAGTGTAACGGCCCGAATTTCCAAACCAAATTGGAGCATTACTTAACCAAAACCGTAAATTATTTTAAAATTAAAATAAACAAAACAACTCATTTTATTTAAGGAATTAACTAGAACAAGCTTTTAAAAGAATTTCAAACATTTGAAAGCGATAAACCCTAAATCGAAAATATAACCTAGGTGGGATCCCTACTACTGTAGAAAAAATTTCTTAAACTGAAATAAATCAAATAGCTAAAAATAAACAAATACTGTTTTACGAGTTTTTTCAAATAATGAAAATGTGGAAGCGTCATGTCAAGTAGTCCCCATGGTATGGTCACTGGTTCTTCTTGTCCTTCGCCAGTTTCCTCTTACCTTTGCCTGAAAACACAACACAAAAGGGATAAGTATAAAAATATCCAGTAATGGACCCACTACTGAACCCACTAGGTGACTGTTAACTCCTTATTAAACCTGCACTCCGTGCCACACAGTCTAATAATTTGGTAGGAACATCCACACAACCCATTGTCAGGGTCGTCCTAGCAAATCTGTGGAATCACATGCAAAATCAACTATCGTCGGAACAAATGCCACACAGACTTGTTAACTTGACGCACAGGACACAAGTCACACAGACTTGTTAACCCGTTCCACAAACGAAGTGCAATACAGTAGCAAATCAGTGGGATCACATGCAAATGCAGCTATCATCGAAACACATGCCACACAGACTTGTTAACTCGTCCCACAAACGAAGTGCAATACAGTTAATAGCTAGAGTTAACAGACACCATCAATCCAACAATATCCACATCCAATATGTAAAGCAGTTACATACATAACTCCATCCCTCATGGCACAGTTATCATGCTTTACAGATTCCATAGTATGAAAGGGCATGCATAAACACCACACAGTTAATTACACACCAAAACCCAGTCATCATGCCACAATATAACCAAAGAATCTAGCTGTCACATAACCTGATGGGATAAAAACCCATCGCAACGAAAGAAATCCAGAATCATCTCAATTTTATTTTGAAAAACTTTAAAATACCATACATTGGAAAAATACAGAAATAGTTA
>JBBPDJ010000014.1:5102032-5112082 GCA_037974625.1 Cucumis cinereus
GGATTTAGTACTGTAATAGTCATAGAGCTCATCAGTCAAACCGTTTAATATAAGATTCTTACAGATAAAATCGGTTTTCATCCATGCTTCAAAAGTACTGATTTGCTCCTGGGTTGGATCGGTTTTAGGCAACTCGGGCTTTTTCGTGGTGCATGCAGCAGCTACTTTCTTAAGAATCAAGAAGAACAACATCTTCTTTTTCCACCGTTTGAAATGTGCTCCTTCAAAACGGAATGGACGGTTGAGATCAGAGGTGATCATATCAGCTTGAGCCATTACGTGCAGATGCAAAACGTCTTAAAATTGTTGGAAAAAATACCGTCGGTGGAAATTGAACAGAAGAAATTAAGTAGCTGCAAAACAAAAACAAATTAGTGTTGTTGGCTGAGTCGCAGATCTCGCTCTCTTTAAGACGTTTCGCGGCTCTGCTCGGTTGTGCAAACAGTATAATCTTGCACGGCGTCCCCAGGATAAAACAGCCTAAACTTCGATCGGAATTGCACAGACACCGATCGAAAACTGACACTTTATAGGAGAGATAAATGCTCGGAAAGACAAAAAATAATTTGAATATAAAATGAAATTGGAAATAATTTTTTTTTGTGTGAAGAAAAGAAAACGTTTGGGAGAGGGAAAGGGATTGAGTGGAGAATGAGTATGTTAGAATGAAGGGAAAGGGGGGGGGGGTTATATAGGTATACGAAAAGCTATAATTAGAGAGAGAGGAAGCCATCTGCGCATGCTGACCAAGGCGAAAAAGGGGTGCATGCGGAACTGCCATGCTGACAGTCCGCTCCCACGCGCCCGACGCTTCTGCCCTCTACCCTTTTGATCGTGCCTTCTTCCTATTCAACAGCCGTACGTGGACTGATTTTTTCCTCCTTTTTTTTATTTTTTTTCATCAACAGTTTTTTTTTTTAATTATAATCGTGAAATCCTTTTTTTAAAAGAAATTGTGAAATCATTATTCAAAAGTAAAACATTATTACTTCTTTGATAATAATTCTTGTTTGAAAGTTTTGTGAACAAATCATGCATCCAATGTTTCTTATATTACCATATAGTTTTTCAATCAACATTAACAAATTTAGGATTTTTAATTGTTTTTAAAGTTTCCCTTTAAATTTCTGATGTTTTTTTAAACAAAAAGATTAAAAACGTACAGCATAAATTTTGGGCATAAAAAAATAATTAGAGAAATTCTTATAGATGGAAAAAAAAAACAAGAAATTAAAATTATAACTTAAAAAATCGTTGCTTCAAAGGGGTCTACAATGTCAACTATATTTTACTTTTTGGAAATTAATGTCAACTATTCTGGTTGATTAGGAAATTACAAATTATGAATATTTTTTTAAAATTGTAATATGTGAGAATATAATCATTAAAAAAAAAGTGAGAATAAAATTATATATATATACATATATATATATATATATCATTTAATTAGTCAACATCTCATTCTGGACTGTTGGGTATATTATATTTTAGAATAAATTATACACATAACTCTTAATTTTAAGATAAAGTTTAATTATGTATTAGACTTTGAAGGCTTTCAATTTTTTATTACTCTAGAATTTTGAAAACTATTCAAAGAAAATATTCCCAGATTTTTTTATTCAAAAACCATTTTTTATTTACCTTTGAATTAGTTGTTAAGAAAATCATGTTAGAATTAAAAAAAAATAAAATGAAATAGAAAATTGATGGAAGTAAAAACTAATATGTAAAAATAAGAAGTCGTACACGTAACATAAATTTCAATAACATTACATAAATTCTTTGTGCTAATTAGTGTGTAAAAATTGATTATGTAAATGATTTTAAGAAATTTTTTTTTAGATGGAAAAAGCTATAAATAATGACCCTAATTTTCAATATAGTTTTAGCAAAAACACTTTCTAATTTTCACACTAATTATCATGCTTTCTATAACAAAATAAAAGAAAATCAAGGTTTAAAAATTTATAAGTATTTATTGAATAAATTTCAAAGTGGATCATAATTTAAATAAAATTTATCAACCTCCTTTTGAACATTACTAAGATTCATCCCAAACCTTTCACCTATAACTAAGATGATGTATGATATAACCCTTTCTTTTATTGAATGACACAATTACATAAAACACGAAATATAGCGGAGGTTAAGAAGATAACAAAATTTTGAATGAAGAAGAGAATCCTATGACCAAATATGTACTAGAAGATAGGTCGGGTGAGAGTTGGTTTGGGCTAATGTACACGACCTCAATCAAACCTAACAAAGTACCTAAGAATTATGAATATGTTTTTTTTAACGAGAATTTCAAATAATTTTTTGAAATTAATGTGAACTATCCTTGTTGGTTATAAAATATAATTATGAGTATATTTTTAAACATTATAAATTATATATCGATTGGATTTAAACATGTGAAAAAATAAATCTTATATATGTATAAAAGTCAATTCTCATCCTGGGTTGTTGGATAGGTTTTAAGATAAATTATACACATACCTTTTAATTTAATTTGGAGATATATTTTAGGAAAAATTGCAAAAACCACCCCTAAACTATGATAGTAGATGCAATTATACCCTTAAACTTTTAAAATTAAAAATAGAACCCTAAAATTTATCCAAATTTTAAAATTAGACTATTAAACTTGCATGATTGTATAAAATGTATTAATTATAAAGTTTGAGGAATCAATTTTTATCATTTGTGAGTCCAGCTTTACAATTATTAGAAGCTTGAGGGTCCAATTTTAACAATTCGAGAAGTCTAAAGGCTCAATTCTTTTGAAAGCTTGAGGATGTAATTGCAACTATCACCATACTTTAGGGACAATTTATGCAATTTATCTATATTTTAATTATGTTTTTGGACTTCGAAAAGTTTCAATCTTTTTGTTCTCCTTCAGTTTTGATAGTTGTTCATAAATAATATATTAAGAAAAACATTTTTATTTACCCTTAAAATTTGAAGGTTGTTAGAAAAATTCCCTCCATTTGGTTTGAGGGAATTGAGATGAGAATAAGTATGGAAATGGGGAAGGGATAAACATACTCTTATTCGGTGCACGATTTTGTAGTTTAGACATGAGAATAAACTAATACATCATTTATTGCTCGGAATAATACCCATCCCAAATGATGGGTTTTATTAATGTCCACCATCCTTTCTTTTTTAATACATTTTTTTTATTCTTTTATTTTATATATTATTAAAATTAATTACATGAAATTTAAATTTGTGGTTTATAAAATTACATTAAAAGTTAAAGTATAATTACTTTTTATTTTAATTTAATAAATCAGTTTATATATACATATATACTTACTTATTTTTAAATAAACAGTAAAGAACTGAAGCAATAAAACTATTAATTAATTAATTATATTTGTAGTTACTTTATGATCATTATGATTAATATAATATGAATTTATTTCTTAATCGTTATCATTAGTTTATCATTAATTAGTTATAATTAATTAAATATTTTATTGATTAATACATGATAATTATATAAATTTATCAAATATATCCCATCAAATTACTCATTTTACAAATACTTGTAATTAATAATTTAATTAATATATTAAAAATTTATAAAGTTTTCATGATTAATTTGACAAATGAAATACAAAAAGAATTTATTCTCATGCACAACCAAACACATGCATACTTAATTCCCAACAATCTTATTTCCTGACTTATTATTCTCAGGCATTCTTAATTTCCAACAATCTAATTTCCATCCCAATTTCCTCAATCGAAACGACCCCTAAAGAATCTAAAGATAATAAAAATGAAAAAAAAATGAAAATTGGTAGGATGTATTATAAATATTACAATAATAGATGTCTCATTATAATGTTTAGTGTCCCATGTCATGTGACATTTTTCTATTACTACGTATGTTAACCATGTACCATCTATTCACTCATGTTTAGTGTCCATGCAAGTCACCTCATTCATGCCAAATTACCTATAAATAGTGGCTTTTGGTGGACTTTGTAGAAGAGATACATATTGGTGAGAAATCCATACAAAGTGGAGAGAGTTTAGGAGTTTAAGAATTTCTTATTTTCTTAATTTATTATTTATTTTATTTATATGTTTTATTTTATTTATATATATTATTTTATTTATTTTAATATTATATTTTTCGATATCCGTATTTTCGTTGTGCATAATTTTTATAACACGTTATAAGCACGAGCTCTTGTCATTTTTTCCGCTAAAGGTAGGACCTAAAGGTATATCGGTTTTTCCCTACTCGTTATAATTAATAAATATTATTTTGCATATTTAGTATATATTAAATTTCTAATATAATTACAATATTTTGTAATAATGTTACCTTGAAAAATATTACAAAATTACAATTTCTAGTATTTGATACTAATAGTAATAATTATTTATCATGAATGCTTAATGTCGAAATATACCTAGATGCCATAAAAATATGATCATTAGAAAGCAATTATTCTTCTTAGAGCTCATTATAAATGGATGCACTTGAGACTCCAAAATTTTAAATCAATATGTTAGAGAAGAATTCTTCTATGTTCAGATATGCTCCAATAGTAGCAATATTGAGAAAAATATTTTGAAAAATATTATGCACTTATATGATGTCTTCTCGTGAATGAATGAAATAAACGAGTTATTGATTAAAAAAAATCATGGATATCAGTTTATTAAAGAACCAAATTTTCTTGAAGTGAATGTTTTAAATTTTAATAGTGGATGAAAATTACGAATTTTGACCAGCTGGACCAATCTCAATCCTGAAGTGAATGTTGTGAATTTAACAATTGTAATCGAGGTTGTGAACGTAGTAAAGGAAGAAATAATTATTTTTCGTGGTTGGTCGTTATAATCATCCAAATTTCAAAAGAACCATATGAAATGATGATCATAAAAGAAGAACTCCAAAAGAAAAAGAGGAAAATGTGGAAGCAGATTTATATCAGATTACTAATATATATGACCCATCCAGTATGACAAATTTGGATGTGGTAGATTTTTAAATCTCCTAAAGAGAAAATTGACATATTTGATAAAATAACAAGTGTTTTTTTATTATATAATAATTAATAGTTTTATCTCTCATTTATATATATCTATATATATATATATATTAAGTTTTGTTTTTCTCATTGTAATTATTTTATTTAATGAAGAAGCATGAATAATTTTCTTATGCTGAATAACTAAAAAACGGGCAATGAAAATATATGTCTGGCGGACAGTGCAACTATGCACACAATAATTATAAGTATAAAATATTTTTCCAAACTGATAATGCTTGAAGCAAAAATCAATATAACATAAGGTTCTGCAAACCTAATTGTTAGATTTGGAAAAGAAATATTATTTTTTCTAGAGGAACAAAATTTACAACTGATAATGCATTGTTCTCTAGTCTATCAAAGAGAAATATACTGAGTTTAAAGATATACGTTGTAATAATTATCATATTGAGACTGATAGAAAAATAAGATAGAATATCTTTATTTTGTTTCTACTTTCTTAAATGAAAACGTATATCACTACAAGAAATTTTAATTCAAAGAAGCAGCTAATTTTTATGCATAATTAACCCTGGTTTCAAGGTGTAAAATTAGTTTCCTACTCTAATAGATGGAGTCACCTAGTGTTTCGTAGATTAATATTTTGTTTGGATGAATAGAAGAGGAGAGGAAAGGATTGCGAGAATATTTTTTAACCCTTCCACAAACTAGTTAATATATATGCTTACAAACTTAGACCTAAACTTAGTTAAGAATGGGATTAATGTGATTTGGAGACATTATAGTGTATGGAGGTTTTCTTTACAAATAGAATCTCAAGTTGTTCTTCTTACTGACCTACTCAAGTCTAAGGTTTATAGCTCAAATTAAATGAGGTTAAATTAAAGGTGAAGTAATTTAAATTTGACATTCGTGTTTCAACCTTTAAATGAAGGCAAGCACCCTCTCGTCGCCTAAATGTCAAACACACTCACATTTTTTTATATGTATGATAAGCTTCAAGAACATATTTTTAGGGTTTAGGGTTTAGGATTTCTTGGTTTGTTTAGTGAGGTCTCAGTCACTTGTTTCTCGAGTAGTTAACTACAAATACTTAATTCTTTTCTCTCGAATTGAATGAGCATTGAGGATAGCTCATATTAAACAAAATGATAGCTTCGTTTATCAATATTTTTTTCGAAGATAACCTTTTCAAACGTCATTTCAATCATACTACAGAAAGTTGAAAGATGGCATGAGAAAATGGGGGAATGATTGTGAATTATAATTGCATTCATAATAACAACTTTAAGTTTCTCGACCATCAAATTCATAATAGAAATACAATAAAAAGAAAAGATACAAATGGAAAGGAATATAATTGTGTCAAGACGCAGAATGCAATCTCTTGCATTCTTTAGCTCCCTGGTTGTCTATTCTAATGTTAGAGGGCAACAATTTTGAACTCCATTTCTAATCTCACAAAGCTTCAAGCTCTCATCTAAAGCTCAATGAAAGGAGAAAGGAAAGTGGATGGCAATGACGAATTTTGAAAAGCTTTTGGAATATAGTTTCAACTCCAAAAGTCTGTATCTAAATTGAAGCTTTTAATGCTTATTTATATCCCTGGAGGGTGTGAAGCAGCATATAGGGTTTCAAATTATCATTAAATTCCTTTGAATCACTGCATCACTGCAATTCTTCCCTTGCGTCATTCTGAATGTTTTCTAACATTTATGCTGACATATTCACCAACTTGATTGTCTTATAGCGAATCTCATTGCATGGAATCTTCTTCATTACCTTGTTGGTTGACGCAAGCTACTCTTCATCGCCTGACGCTGCTCTTTGCTCCACAATCTTCTTCTTTTTCGAGTTATCCAGCGACTAAACATAAAAACATCATAATAACCAGGTGTTTTGTCTTTTGCAACTCACAAATCACATAGTTTATCTTTTTGTGAAATTCATTGCATTTTATCTCATTTTTCTCTCAATTCTTCCTCATTATTCTAATTAAAAGGTTATTTTAACTTGTATTTTTACAAGTTATCACATGCTTATGACAAATTATAACATATAAAGAACTCATTATCAAGAACACATCGTCTAATTACCTGGTCCAAATAGAATTTTTACATTTTATTTTGACTCACATTTTATTTTCTCCATATGGTGACTCACATTTTATTTTCTCCGTATGGTGATTAGAGAGATGGATGGATAAGACACTTGTTATCAGAAATCATAGAAATACCATCAACTACCATTAAAGTATGGTCAGGAAAGTCTCCATTGAATTTGAGGAGTTCTTCTCCCAAGGTCAATTTGCTAAGGTGATCGGCAACGAGATTCTCACACCATTTGTGATCGTTAATTTTTAACTTAAACTCATGAAGGAGAAGGACCCAATGAAGCAAGCAGAGCTTAGACTCCTTTTT
Organism: Cucumis cinereus; assembly: GCA_037974625.1. Lineage (NCBI taxonomy): Eukaryota > Viridiplantae > Streptophyta > Magnoliopsida > Cucurbitales > Cucurbitaceae > Cucumis > Cucumis cinereus. The sequence goes on from JBBPDJ010000014.1 coordinate 5,109,480, forward strand.
TGTCATCAAATACCTAAGAGTTGCATGATCAGAGAGAACAATAATTCTAGAACCAATAATATAAGAATGAAAATTTTCAAGTGCAAATATAACACTTAAAAACTCCTTTTTAGTTGTCATAGAGTTGCACTGTGATGGGTTTGGAGTTTTTGTCAACCTTTCTTGTCAACCTTATGACCTCGAACTGCTCATACATTGTAGTCACTTGCATCACATATTATACCTAATGTAAGATTCCATCGAAGAGCCTGGATGACCGAAGCACTTGACAATGCACTCTTAAGAATATCAAATTTTATCCTACACTTATCATCAAACACAAAGTCAACATCTTTTTGGAGAAGGGAGGTCATGGATTGAGCTATCTTACTAAAATTCTTAATGAACCTCCGGTAGAAACCTACATGACCAAGAAAAGAATGAACCTCCCTCACATTTGTGGGGTAAGGGAGCTTAGCAATCACATCAATCTTAGCAGGATCTACATCTATGCCATTTTCATAAATAGCATGCCCAATAACTATTCCTCTAGATGGAAAAATATACAGTAAATTCGTTCTAACACCATAGATAAATTAGACAAACAATAATGAAAAGATAACCATACACAGTAAATTCGTCCATAAATACAACGATGCATTTTTCGATGAACTCAGAAAATATGATCATCATGCAACGTTGAATTGTACCTGGAGCATTACATAAGCCAAAGAGCATCCACCTAAAAGCAAATGTTTCGAATGGGCACGTGAAAGTCGTCTTTGCCTGGTCCTCCTAAGATATAGGTATCTGATAAGTTTCTCCAACATATGATCAATGAATGGGATGAAAAAATGGTTTTTCTTTGTACCGACATTCAGTCTTCTAAACTCTATACACATTCTCCACCCACTTTGCATTCTCATAACAATCAAAACACCCTCCTCATTTTTTACCACTGTTACCCCAGTTTTCCTAGGAACAACTTTGATTGGGCTTACCCACTCATTATCTACAATAGGGTAGATGATACCTGCATCAAATAGTTTAAATATCTCTTTCATTACCACTTGCTTCAGAACTGGATTTGGGTGACGCTGAGGTCGCTTGCAAGACTTGGAACTCCCTCAAAGGCTATTCAATTCATACAAATGACATGACTAATACCTTTAATGACAGCTACAGTCCAACTGATAACAAGCTTATACCTTTTAAGCACATCAATTAACTCAACTTTCTGTTCTTCAGACAAATCCTTTGCAATTATGACATGAAAAGTCTCAGATTCACCCAAGTAAGCATACTTAAGATGTTCAAGTAAACCTTTCAGCTCCAATTTAGGAATTAGATCATGGATACACTGGAAAGGTTTGTAAGAGGAATTAGATCCTCATAATAGTCATCATCTTCATAATAAACATCCCAAATTACTTCCTGCTCAAGATAGTCAAAGACATCAATCGACATACAGAATGTGCATGCTCATTTGAGTGAGATCTCATAGCATCCAAAATATCAATTAAATGTTAGAATTTCTCCATCAAACTCTCCAGACAATGTGCCTTCATCTACTTCAATTTTAGTCTTGGAAATTTTCAAATGCCTACCAAACAAAATCGATGCAAATGAAATTGAGGTCAACTTGTTGAAATATAAACTTGATTTTGATTAATAATATTTGGGCCTAGCTCAAATAAAAGCCCAATTTGTAGAAGTATTTACTAGATTATTCTAGATAAATCAATTGTAGGAGATATTTAGAAGTATCTAGAAAATAGGAGAAAGTTGTGTAATTGTAAGGAGTATTCTAGAGAATGGTTTGTAACCATTAGATGGAAAATGTGTTGGCAAAATCCTAGTCATACATTTAGGGGTGCCAACTAGTATAAATAGGAGTGATGTTTTACCATTTGTACCAAGAAAAGCAAAAGCAAAAATTATAAGTGCCTAATAATACAAGTAGCCTCTTTTCCTTAATCCCCTCTTCCAAATTTCCTCCAACCTTCAAATTTTTTTTCAACAAAGTGGTATCAAGGCCTAAAGATCCCTTTTCAAGAAGATGGCAAGCAATAGCATGGTTCCATTCCAAGTCCCAATGCTCAACAAGAGCAACTATGATAATTGGAGTATTAAGATGAAGGCTCTCCTTGGCTCACAAGATGTGTGGGAGATTGTAGAGAAAGGATACATCGAACCAGTGAATGATGATGTTCTTTCTCAAGCACAAAGAGATACTTTGAGAGATTCAAGAAAGAGAGACAAGAAGACTCTTTATCTAATCTATCAAGGATTAGATGACGATGCATTTGAGAAAGTTTCAGAAGCAAAGACAGCAAAAGCAGCGTGGAAGAAGCTTTAAACATCGTACAAGAGAGTGGATCCCGTTAGAAAGGTACGTCTTCAAACTCTAAGAGCTATGTTTGAAACTTTGCATATGAAACAAGGGGAAGCCATCTCAGATTATTTTCCTAGAGTTTTAACTGTCACCAATCAACTTAAAAGAAATGGTGAAAATATTGATGATGTTAAAATCATGGAGAAAATACTAAGATTGTTAGATTCAAAGTTTGATCATATTGTTGCCATAATCGAAGAAACAAAAGACTTGGAGGTCATGACTATTG
>JBBPDJ010000014.1:5112182-5142313 GCA_037974625.1 Cucumis cinereus
GATAATTTGTTTATTAATCAAAATTTAAAACAAAATAAACAAATATTTGAAGCTTACGCAAATCCCAAATACATTGTATTCCAAAAACCTGAAATACAACAAATCAGGGGTAAAAAAGGAAACTGTTGAACATGATTTCTGCCCCCTTCCTTTTTTGCCAAAAATCTTTTAATCCTAAATTTTTGTTAAAAATCAAAATGACACCCTAAAATTTGCTATTCTCTCCTTTCCCATTAACTATCTTCCTTAATCTGATTTCATTCTCTTAGTCCAGTTGGTTGTCCATTTATTATTATTACTATATTTGTTTTTACTCAATGTCTCTTTTTGTTATTTTTACTTCTACCCTTTAGCCAAAAAAAATAATAAAAAAAAAAAAAAAAAAAACCAACCATACCAAAAGGTACATTTTGATTTCTCCAAGGTGTTTCACAGTGAATTCTTATATTTCAACTACCGTTTTGTTAAAAGGAAAAAAAAAAATCTTTATAGGATCACTCTATATGGCAGGTTCAAAGACTACAAATAAGAAATTATAATGGATAGCAAATTAAATATAGGATTTACCAACCATATCATGGTTAAATACATTTTCAAATATTCCAAATATAGCAATATATCGAAAAATTAAAATAAGGTTACTTTGTTGGGAGAGATTTAGATTTTAAAATATTTATATTTCCAAAATTACCCCTCAATTAAAATTAGGGTAACACAAGACCAATTCTTCCAATCTCATTAATATCCTATTCTATCACACTTCTCCCCTGATGCTAATGCAATTGCCGCCGCTACCTGAAGCTTCCCCTCTTCCAACTCAATCTCAAACCTCTTTCATCTTCAACACATTCACAAGCACCAACCAATACTCTGCCAACCTCCATCTTGGCACCCCTCTTAGAGCCTCATCCTTATCGCCAGCCACGTTGCTCGTCAATAGCTAGTTGTCGCTGTCGTATGTGCTTGAAATACTGAAATTATGTGCAAGAAGAAGGTTATTCTTGCAAGGGAAGACTTGACATGCTCAAATTATGCTAATGGAGTTGAAAATTAATAATTGTTGATTATAGAAAAAGGGGTTATATTTCATAATGGAGCCAATTCTCCTTAATCATCATTAAACTCCATCTTACAATAAAATATGAGGAATAAAGCAATATATATAGGCTTAAGAATAACCAACTCAATTAATAACCACCTATAACAAATTTAATTACCACTAACAACTTTAATAACTACTATTTACAAGCATAACCTCTAATGCTCTAATACTCCCCTTCAAGTTGGAAGGTGAACATCACAAACACCCAACTTAGCTAAGAATTTTGACAGAACAGTTGCTGGTAATGTCTTGGTAAACATATCTGAAAGTTGTAAAGTGGAACGACTTGATAATACCTTCAAGTTCATCAACAATTTTGTCTCTCACAAAATGACAATCAATCTCTATGTGCTTCATGCGTTAATGAAAGGTAGGATTGGATGCAATAGCAATAGCGGCTTGGTTATAAAAAAACAGTAGTTGGTAATTAATGTTGAAATTGTAAGTCATTATTAAGAAGTTGAGAAAGCCATATTGATTCAATGGTTACTGAAGCTAGAGCTCTATATTCAGCTTCTGCAAAATATCTTGAAACAGTAGTTTGCTTTTTCGATTTCCATTATATCAAAGATTCACCTAAAAAAATACAAGAACCTGAAATGGATTGTCGGGTATCAAGACATGCTACCTAGCAAGCATCAACATAAGTCTTCAGATGTAATTTTTAAGCTGATTTTATTAAAATGCCTTGCTCTAGTGATCTCTTCAAGTATTTTAGCAAGTGATGAGCAACATTTAAATTAACAGTAGTTGGGTTTTTGCAAAAATTGACTCAGACGATGTATTGCAAAACATAAGTCTGGTCTTGAAATATTTAAGTATAGAAATTGGTCAATTAGCCTTCTGTAGCATGTGATTTCTTCATCAACCAAGAAAGTTCACTGTCTTTTGAAAGTTTTATATTTGGGTCCATTGGCAAGGAAGTAAGTTTTGCATCAATATAACCGGTGTCTTCAAGAATTTGGAGTGACTACTTTCGTTGGGAAAGAAATAAGCCTTGTTGGGATCCAGATAACTCTAATCCTAAAAAGTATTTGGCTTGTCTCAAATCCGTGAGTTTGAAATGACTTTTAAGAATCTCCTTTACGACATCAATGTCATCAGGAGAGGGTCCAATTAGTAGGATATCATCAACATATACTATCAATGCAACAAATGTTTTACCACTTCCACGGGTGAAGAGGGAATAATCTAACTTTGACTAGATAAAGCCATGTATGGACAATGCAGAAGAAAATTTCACAAACCATTGTCTAGATGCTTGTTTAAGGTTGTATATGGATTTATTTAATTGGCAGACATCACTAAGGTTAGAAATACCTTGACTATGACTATTTTTGCAACTGGAGAGAATGTATTGAAGAAGTCTATGCCCTCTTGCTGATTGTAACCTTTGGAAACCAGACGCGCCTTATAGCGATCAACAGTACCGTCAGGACGATATTTGACTTTGTATACTCATTTGCTTCCTACTGTGTGTTGATTTTTAGGAAAAAGGATCATTGTCCAAGTTTTATTTCTTCAGTCATACCATCTCTCCAATTCTTAAATTTTACTACTTGATGATAAAATGTAGGTTTATAAACAGAACCCATATTAAGCAAATAATGTTTATGATTAGGAGAGTATGCCTCATATATAAGATATTTGTCGAAGAAATAAGGAGCTGTTTAAGATACTTGTTTCTTCTCAATCATGTTGCAATGGAAACCCTTAGGGTACGAAGGTGGACAAGACTGTTGTGTTGATCTTCGAAGAATAACAAGGGCATCTTTACAAGTTCTCCCATGGTTAATTTCATTTTGAGTCTCAATCTCAGGTTCATTTGTAGCATGAATAATAGGTGCTTCAACATGGTTCAATTTTGTATTCTACTCTTCATTACACCTTGCGCTAACATCATCAATAGGTGGTGCTACATTGATTTGAGTTGCACTGTTTTGATTAGCTTCAGAAACATCAAATAATGGGCATGGAAGCACAAACTGATCCAGAAAGTTGTGGTTAACCTGAGTAGTGTCTCCAGTATTATGGAATTGAAATAAGTCTTCATAGAATAGAACGTCTTTGGATACAAAGAAAACATTTTTAGTCATATCAAAAAGTTTATATCTCTTTATTCTCGGAGGATACCTAACAAAATACATGGATGAGCTCTTGGATTAAATTTTGAGCGGTGAACTGATAAGGTAGAAGCATATGCCAAACAACCAAATACTTTGAGCAACGAATAATCAATCTGTTTCTCAAACAGTACTTCAAAGGAAGTAGCATGTGACAATAAAACCATTAGGTGTTCTATTTATTAAGTGTGTTGCAGTAAGAATACATTCACCCCAAAAGGAAAGAGGGACCTTGGATTGAAACATCAGTGCCTTTGCAACATTTAGAAGATGTTGATGCTTTCTCCCTACTACGGAGTTTCATTGTGGTGTATAAACATAATTGGTGAATTGTGTCAGTTGTGGCAAAAAGAATCTTTAAAGACAAGTTCTGGGACATTATCTGAGTGAAAAGTTTGATAACTTTGGAAAACTGTGGTTCAATAAGTTTAAAAAAATCGAGGAATAATGTGCATAACGGCACTTTTATGTTTCAAAAGATAAACCCATGTATACCTAGATTTATCATCAGCTAGAGTAACAAAGTATGATTGTCTGCTATGTGTAAGAGTTTTAAAAGGTCCCCAGATATCATAATGTACCAAATGAAATGTATTTTCAGCAACATTATTTGCAATAGGAAAACAAAGACGTTGTTTGGCTAAAGGGCATATATGACATATATTTTTACATGAAGAATGATCAGAAAATTCTATCACATGACATAAATCCTTCAATCGAGCAATGGAGGGATGCCCCAGTCTTTGGTGTCAAATATTTGTGGAGGCTTTACACATGAATAGAGAATGCTTAGTATGAGAATGTTCAGCATGCTTCTCAGAGTTTGTGTAAAGTAAAACAATATGTCAACAATGTCAGCCCTTCCAATCATTTACGAACTTAATGTGTCCTGAATAATGCATTGACTGTTAGAAAACTGAACAGCATATCGAGGATCTTTTAGCAAAGTACTGAAGGACAAAAGATTATACTGAAATTCTGGAATTAGCAGTACATCACGTAAGTAAATGTCGTTGAACACTCAATGTCTTTCATATACTGAACATATATCTTACTTTTATTTGGCAAGATCACAGTCATGTTATGAGTAGATTTCAAATTTTTAAAAAGTAAACGGTTATAATTGATATGTGTAGATGCACCAGAATCCATTACCCAAACATATTCATGCTGAGAAGTAGTTAAAAGAACATGAGAACATGTACCTGCTACATGTGTAGTCTCTGTTTTTGGGTTGATCAGATTTAGAAGAGGAAGCATGACTCTGTAACATTTGTATAAACTGTGAATACTGATCAGATGTAAGACTTGCAAAAATGGTAGATTGATTCGGTGGTGTGGAAGATTCAATTGATTTTCCACTTCCAGATGTTGCTAACGCATTGTTATTGGATTTCTAATGAGCAGAGGAATTTGCAAGTCTGTGGCCAGAAGGATAACTATGTAGTTTGTAGCATTTATCAACTACATGTCCTTTGTAACCACAGTTTGAACAAATTCTAGTATCCTTCTTCTTGGATCGATCATAGTTTTGGCGTTTATTTTCAGAATTGGCCATCAATGCTACTGCTTCAACAGATGGTGTAACACCAATAGCTCTTTGTCTTTCTTCTTGAATTATTAAGAAGTCCACTTTGTTGATTGTAGGAAGTGGATCAATGAGGAGAATTTGAGCGTGATTTGAGAGAAGGTTTGATTCAAGCCCATGAGAACTATCATTACAAATTCAGCATTGAGAAATTCAAGCATCTTCTTCATACCTCCACAAGTGCATTCTTCCGTGGGTCTATATTCAAGTAGTTGATGTCATATTGTGGTGAGTTTTGCATAATAGGCTTCAATGGAAAGGCTCCCTTGTGAGGTGGTAACAAGATCTTTCCTTAATTGATATCCCTGAAGGCCATTTGATTGTAGATATCTCTCCTTCAACTCATTCCAGAGATCTTTAACACTTCCAGCGTACACTAGGTTGGCTGCAATTTCTTTAGAAACCGAGTTAATAATCCAAGAAGTAATTACATAGTTATTACATTGCCATGAGGAAAGGAGGCTCCCTTCGATTGTCAGTTTCTTGATGGTTTCATTTACGAATCCAAGTTTGTTCTTGCTCGAAAGTGCCAAACACATTGCTTTGTTCAATGAGGAATAATTGCTGGATCCAACGAGTGGCTGAGTAACAAGATTGGACGGTAGGAACGATCGAATGATGCAATAGGTAAGGTTCATCTGTGCTTCAAGATTCGCAGATACCGAATCTAAGTTTATGGCATTATGATTCATATTTGTTGATTCAATCATGATTTAAAGCTTCGATTTATGAAAACCCAATCAGATAAAACGACTTAAAAAAAGGCAAAATCGAACCCAAAATCTGGAAGAATCGAAATCAAGAAACGGATTTGACAAAATCTTCCATAAACAAAAGGAAGAAACCAGATAGAGATTCAGTAAGTTGTTCTGCCTTCAAAATCAAGATGGAGATCTCTCTCGTTCTGACGAAACCTAATGAAACGTAGATCTGACGAATCGAAGAAAGCAGACGAAACGAAACAAAAATCTTGCAAAAATGAAGATCTCGAATGAGATCTGTCGAAACGCGACGGAGATCTGACGAATCGAAGGAGATCTCGGATGAGATCCGATTAAAACCTGACGAAGACGGAAACGAACACCGTCTTCGAGAAGGTTCTATCTAGACGAAGAGGAAATGTCACGCGGAAGAGACGAAGGAAGGTTAAGGGTAAAAAATCAACAAGAATTGTGGAAATAGCTTTGATAGCATAATAATTGTTGATTATAGAAAAAGATGTTATATTTCATGATGGAGCCCAATTCTCATTAATCATCATTAAACTTCATCTTATAATAAAATATGAGGAATGAAGTCATATATATAGGCTTTGGGATAAGCAACTCAATTGATAACCACCTATAACAAATTTAATCACCACTAACAACTTTAATAACTACTATTTATAAGGCATAACCTCTAAGCTCTAATAAAAATTAACAAACACTTCAACATCAAATATTTTCATCAACATGTACTCAAAATATAGTTCAGTTGATTTTGCAAGCCAACTGTTCAATCAAATGCCCAACCAAATTGGAGTTTATAAAACAAGATTACAAAAAAAGGTTAAAGAGATTAGTTCTTGGCTCCTATTTTTTCCATCTCATGTTTGCAATCATGCAAAAAGAAATTAATTGTGTAAATGACTTGCTATTTCTTTTGTGATGCTTGTGTGTATAGTTATAGTGTATCAAATAATGAGGATGTGTTGGAGTCTTATATATGGATTCTTTGGTGTTGTGAGGGATTTGTTGTTTGAAAAAAAAAAAAAAAAATCTTTCTGGGATTTTTCATTTGGAACAGAGTTGATCTCATACATTCTTTGTAAATTGAACTTTATGGTGTCATTGGGGTTTCTTCTGACCTTGGGTTGCCCATTTTTGGGGTTAAATTTGGTTTTTTCCTTAAATTTGTAATGAAACATGAAATCTTAACTTGAATTTGGGTCTTATTATAGAGTTGCTTTCGAATTCAATTTCAAATGAATATGTGAATTTAGTTGATTTGACAAATGATCCTATTCTTTAAGGTGATTTTGTTAGGATTTAAGGGGATTGGGAAGTGTAGCATATTAACAGTAATCAACATGGAATCAACAACTTATTTTTATTTTTTTAGTAAACCATCGTATAACTCTAAACATAATTTACAATTGGTATTATTAGAACAATTAGATAATTATTCGACAGCAATTACATAGCAATTTATATCATTTACAATCAAATAACTATTAATAATTTTAAATTAATTATCTTGAATTAATTACATATAAGTTGATTTAAATTTAAATTGAAAAGAGAGGTTAAATAGTTTAATTTGGAAGTTGGAAAAAATATGAGTTGGTGGACATTTGGTTAAATTAAATATGTATGGGTATATATATTTAATTGAAAATGTGGGAATTGGTAGAGAGAAAATGATAATTATATATATAAATATTAATTATTTCGAAAATTTAAAATAATAATAATAAGGTTGTTATTATTATTATTATTATAAATATGCTATTTAAGATTTATCCTTATGTGTGCAAATTAAAATTAAAAATAAAAATAACTAAAATTCTTCTTCTTCCTCAAGATCGAGCGCTGCACAGCCATCTGAGGATCTTCACGTCGGCCGGCCACTCCACACTCAACGACCGCCGCCCTTCACCCTGTGATTTCGACTGTCGTCTGTTGACGACCGTCTTTCGCCACGCGTCCTCAGATCCCGGCCGTCGACGTCCGTCTCCGTGGAGATCTGAAGCCGCTTCGATCTCCACTGCATTCTCTTTAAGCCGTGACGCACCGCCACTCCGACTTCCCCTGTCCGTTGCCGGTTGATTAGTGTGAGTTTGGTGGTTTTGAGTATTTTTATTTGTCAGTTTTTGGATATAATTAAATTTAGTTAATAATTTCAATAGATAAATTATTAATTAAATTTGTTATGTTTAAATCGATTTGAGGATTAATTTGTAAGTCTAGGTGTTAGACTGTAATTTGAGATAAGAGATTTACTATCGAATGGTAAGTAAGATATTGTTTATGTGATCAATTGGACTATATGATAAGTTAAGTAATTGATTGTGTGTGTGTTAACGAATAGAATTATGTGATGTGTTGAACTGATTGGATTATGTGGTGAGTCGAATAATCTGTGACTGATTTGAAATATGGTTTATAATGGAAATCTTGAAACATGATGAATATGTAATATGATGAATGAAAATTCATGTGATATGTCTTTGACTCATTTGGAGTGAGATGAATGTTTTGGATTGATAGTAACTATTAACTTTATCTATTAAGCTAGCATACCTTATATGTATGTGTGTTTCTACGAGCTACGGATATGTGTGTTTCTAAAGGTTCAATAGACTGACCTTTGTAATCCTACGAGATCACTAATATGACACCGGGTAGGAAGTTAACAGTTCACCTTAGTGGGTCCAGTAATGGGTCCCTTATTGAGTATTTTATATACTCACTCTTTCCATGTTTAAGGTAAGAGGAAGCCGAAAGACGATCGTGCCATTGGGGATTATTATGACATGATGCTTCTACAACCATGTTTTTATGATTTGACTTCGATGGAAAGGAATGTTTTATTTTAAACTATGAAATCTTTTATATTTTACCTAGGTCTGAACTAAATTTGTTTTATTATTTATTTATTTGAATTTCTACATAAAGATGTTTTATTTTATTTATTTCTTTAATAAAATGATTTGAACTTTACATAATTTGGATTTTGAAATTATTATTTTATTTTGGTAACGACCTCAGTTTAGTTTGAAAAGCTGGGTCATTACATTGCAAATGATAACATCAAAAATCACTATCAAATAATAATTAAATAATAATCAATATCGTTGGCCAATTATCATACAGTAATCATACAACATTGGTATCATTATGAATTATATAACAACCATAGTTGTGGCATAACACTCAAATTCTTGACGAAGTCATTGAATCAATAAGGTTTTTTACTTTTTTGTTTTCATGACTAATTTACAACTATTAACGGGCAATCAAAAGGCAACCAGACTAACTAATTGACCAAAAAAAAAAAAAAAAAGGTAATTACATAACAATATCAAAACTACTCATTATGTATCAAAGAATAGAATGTAATCAAACAATAATCAGAAGGCAATTAGGAGATAACCATATGACAATATCATAAACAACTATATGTATCAAAGAATAGAATGTAATAGGATGACAATCAAAAGACAATCATATGGTTATTAGATAAGCCAGTGTCAAAAAGTATAAAGTTATCTGAAGACAATCATATGACACTATAATAAAGTACTATGTGTCAAAGAATAAAAGGTAATCGGATGGCAAATGAAAGATAATCACATAATATCAAAACAAATAACAAAAAATTAATCAGATGACAATCAAAAGGTAATCAAATGGATATCAAAAGATTAACTAATTAAGAAAGAAAATATAAGGTAATCAAATGGCAATCACATAGCAATCAAATTTCACAGGGAAATTAGTAAATCATGATGGCATTTTTTATTTTTAGTTTTAATGTCTCATTTAAATTGGGTTGGTTGAGCGATTTTCCCATTTATGCAAAATTTCTTATGGTTGGCTTATGACCTAATTTTCGTAAACCATTTTGTCATTCTTACTAACGCTCCTTAAGGAAACAAATAAATACAATCTATTACAAATAGTAATCAAACAACAATAAAAAAAAACCATCAGGTAACAAATAAATATACGATAACAATCAATAACAAATGACAATTATACATGTAAAGTAATAAAAGCCAATGAGATGACAATTAGAAGGCAAGCAAGCAATATAAGAAATTACTATAACAAAAAAAAGTAATCAGATGGTAATTAGAAGTTAATTAAATTACTATCTCAAAAGGCTAACAAAAATTGGGGAAAAAAATAAGTAGAAGGTAATCAGATGACAATCAGATAGCAATCACATGAATCATGTCTAAGTCCGTGAATCAATGGAGGTATTTTAAACTTTCAAGTTTCAATTCCTCTTTTAAATTTGGTTGGATGTCCAGTTTTGCTATTTTGCAAAAAATCAAACTTTTGGGTCATGGGCCTAATTTTTTCAAATATTTTTGTCAATCTTGCCACTGTTTCTTTCTTTGTTAACATTTTCTTTAAAATTAAAACAAAAGGAGATTTTATTTACCTTGGCAACCTTGTATTCAATTTCATGTAATAATTAGACAACAATCAAATATCAATTAGATAGCAATCAGTATCATTATTAACAATTAGATACAATCAAATAGCAAATTAATAAATTATATATCAATCAGTACTATTAGCATCATATATAATATAACAATGAATATCAAATAACAATCAAATTGGAATTTTGATGTTGAGAAGTGCGTGGTAAAAGTGTTCGACAACGTTGTTGTAGACATGCTACTGACAATTATAAACTACTTATTATCTAATATCAATCGTCCGACAATTACAAAATACTTCATATTAAATATAAGCATACAACAATCACATAGTAATCGGTATCATCGATAATCAGTATCAAATACCAAGTTGATATTAGAATGGTGATATGGCAGTCAGTGTTGGCAAAAGAAAACTAAAGTCACATGAAGTTAAGAAAACAAATAAATATGCGATCTATATCAAATAGCAATCAAATAACAAATAATTATATAACCATCAATATCAAATAACAATTAGATGTATCAAAGAATAAAAGTTAATCAAATTGAATCAGAAGACAATCAAACAATGTAAAAAATTACTATGACAAAAAAAAAAGTACGATGACAATTACAAAATAATCAAATGACTATCACCGAAGGCTAACTAAAATTAAAAAGAAAAAAGTTGAAGTCAGTAATCAAATGACTATATTACAAAACTAACTAAAATAAAATTAAAAAAAAAAAAAGAAGGTATTCAGATAAAAATCAAATAGCAATCAAATTTCATGCACAAATCCATGAATAAACGAGAGTATTTTAGACTTTGCAGCCTCAATTCTTCTTTTAAATTAGGCTAGGCTCCCAATTTTGCTATTTTTGCGAAAAATCAAACCTTTGGATCATAGACCTAATTTTTTCAAATGTTTTTGTCAATTTTGCTATCGCCTAGATAAGCCATTTTTTAAAAACAAACTCTATAGTAAGATTTTAAAATATTTAGTATATGGACTTTTTATTTTTAATCTGGGTAAAACTCTCAACAAAAGATAATCTTTAAAAAAAAAAAAAAAAATTGTATCCAATGTAGAAAAACTTCACCATTCTATTTTTTAATTAGCTTCTAAGAAAGCTTACAACATTCTACACCAGCTTTTTACAGTCATCATAAAATACGGTACAATTGAACCCAATTCAACTCAAACAATATCTCATCGAGTTGTTGCAGCATAGGGTATATAATATATATATCTAGTTCAAGAGTGGCAAGGTGTTAGGAGGAGAGTTGGGTGAAGAAGAAGGGCAATTTGGAAAAAGGGTATGAAAATGCTTGCAATTAGGGCAAGATGGAGAAGACTTTGAGAGAATAACAAGAAGGTGGCAATTGAGACAAGGCAAAGCCACCATGTTGCTACTTTTTGAGCAATAATTTCCATGTCCATCTCCAAATTTCATCAAATTATCAGCTTTTGATAATGAACAATTAATGTTGTTGAGCTCCAACTCCAAGTCTAGCTTTTGGTGATGATGATCTTTATCTTTTGGCCAATTCCAACTCTTCCTTAATGTTTTTCTGTTTAGATAGTACATTTTCCCTGACTGCACAAGCTAACCCCCAAATATTATATATATACCTTAATATAATATAATAATGGTCTAAACTATTATCTATAATATATTGAGAGATAATTATATATATGGGATATTATTTTAAATTAGAAAAATATTAAAAATATTTACAAATATTGCAAAATATCATTGTCTATCTATGGTGGATTGCGATAAATTACTCTTTGTGTCTATCATAACACAGATAACGGTCTTATCACACATAAATAGTGAAGTTTTATATAAATAAGATCATAATGTTGTTAGAATTGTGAAGAGAGAGACATTATAATGTTAGGTTAATCCAATATGAGTATAGTTTTTACAGTTAAAAATATGATCACCAAACATAAATATAGCTCAACCGTTAAAGTGAACCATCTTTCTGTTTTTTTAGGACAGATGTTCATGATTTCACTCGTAGAATTCCATGTACAGTAAAAATGGAGTTAATAAAGCCACATTGGAAACTTTTAGTTCTTAAGATTGAAGGTTTGATTTGAATTTAATCTCCTAGTTTCACACTTATACTATATTGTAAGTGTTTTCCATAAGAAAGATATAAAAAGGATAGCTAACTGAGGAGAATTTTTCTTTCAATACAACAATTATAACATTGAGTCATTTTGGCACTAACAAAGAGAATTTAACACGACACTAGATAATTAGTAAAGTTTAGAAAGTAAAAAATGATGAGCATAAAGCCTCTTAAATCGTTAAGACATCAGTAACTTTGTTTGTTTAGTGTAATAAAGAAAAGTGGATTTGAACCACGAAATCCGTAGTTGCTATCTATATATGCTCACTTTAGCAAAGACGTGAGTAACCTTATGGACGAGAATTGTAATGTCATATTCTAAAAATATAAACTTAAAAAAAAAAAAAAAAAAAAAGAGTGAGAGAGACCTGAAGATCAAGACATTGCTCCCAATGAAGAGGAAGAGGATCTTTGAGTTGAAGATCAACACTTGTTTGAGACTTAATAAAGTGATGATGATCATGTAGAAGAAGCTTCCTCTTCCTTGAACATTGGCTGCTAATTTCTACTAAATTTTTTGATGATGAAGAACTCATCTCATCACTTTTCACAAACTGCCTTGTTGGAGCCAACGACAACTCAGGAACTTCCATATCCAACATTAAAACAAAAGTTATATCACTCAATAATATTCATGTTTGTAGTTCAAGATAAAGAAAACAGTCTTTCATTTTTCTAATGTTTTTGTGATATATATAACACCAAAACATGCAAGAGAGAGAGAGTCTGTGTGTGTGTTTCTGCCTTCTTAAATTTGAGCTTCCATCAAACCTATTTGGAAGGCAGAAGCATTTAAGTTGACAAGTGGATATCACTTTAATGCCTCAAAAATCCTAACTCTATTCTCTCATCTTTTTCCCTTTCGCATTTATGCTCAAATCTACACACATCACCACATCTATTTTTGAAAACAAGATACGTCTCGTGCGTTATCTATCTTTATCTTTTTATAAAATTGTTCAATCATAACTTGTCATATGGTAAAAGAAAAATTCTTTTTAATATTATTTTAATATCTTTTTTATGTGAGTAATGAAAAAAAAAATTGCACAAAAATGAATGATGATCGGAACGTATCCAAATATTATCCTTCATTGAATTCATTTTTTATTACCCTTTTGTACTTTTTTTTTTCTTTTTAATTCCTTCTAAATATTATAATGAAATAAATAATATGATTTCTTATTTTGAGTGAGTAGGTGTCTTTTTATTCATCACCAATGTTTTGGAGCACTAAACAAGAAAAATGTAGAGAAAAGAGGCGAGGCGATAAGTTAATATTATCCTTAAGAGAAAATTAATGTCCTTTTAGTTTCTATAATTTTGTTTTCATATGTCACAAATTGAGAACATAGTGTTAAAAGTGTTAACAACATAATTAATTGTTTTATATTGTTCAACTTTTGTCTCATCTTCTTCTATAAACCCTAAATTGTCCAATATTTTCGTGACCTACTACTGCCATTTACTTATTTAATCAGTACTTAGATTCTTGAGTATGTGGGTCCCACATTGCTTTTGTTTTTCTCTTTGGTATTATTATGTTCAACTAAAATGAACCAAATAAAACGAACCCTTTACCTAATAAAGGTCAAATTGTCATGAAAGAAGGAGAGCTAGGGAGGTAGAAGTGGGTATCGAAGAATAGAGGGTAGAAGAAGTGTTAGGTTATAGGATAATAAGTAGGAGACAGATTAGAGGAAATGGAAGAGGAAGATGATGGAGTATAATTGCACTTTTTTTTAAGTCCTTTTTCAAGGTAAGGGTATACTAGTCCAACGTTTGAAAGTTTAAAGGTATTGTTGCAATGAGATACTAACAACTTAAATGTATTTTTCAATTCTTTTTAAGCTTAAGAACATTTCTAGAATAAAACATTAACGGTTTTCATTCTAAACTAATAGTATGTTAGAGTGGTATATATCAACTTTTGAATGTTGAAGGGTAATTTTTGCACAAAATACAAAGTTAAAGATATATGTGTGTGTATATCTAAGTAGCTAACCATTTAGTTATACATGGTGTCTACTATTAACATACAATTGTATTTTAAGCCTAGCTAGACTTATGTAACTTGAATTAAATGGCCTACGAGATTAACAAACTCGAAAATCTATTAATTATATACTATTTTCTATTTATTAATTGTCATATCACAAGATGATGTGTTATTTGATTTCGTAGGCCTACACAACTCTTAAATGTTATGTCATAGCAAATCATGAAGAAGGTTAAGACGAATGAATTCTACTGTAATATTATAAATTTTTTATTAGCGATCTATCTAAAGGCTAGAATGTTGTTAAGATTACTGAGAATCTAAGGGTTGCTGGAATGAGTAAAGAATTGAGAACGAAACAGAAGTAGGGTCGTGAAGCATGAAAATGATGAGAAAAAATGGTTGGATTAAAAACTATGAGAATAGAATAAGTTTGGTATTACAAATCGAACTCAAAACGTTTAATCCAAATTTGAATTTTCAGTTGCATTACATCCCGAATCTATTTCATTACGATCCCCTAACGACCCCAAAATTTATGTCCTAAAGAATGTAACCCACATACCACGAGTTTAAAATGTGGTAAAACATGGGATCAAGTTACGAAGCTTAACTTATGAACTAAACAAATTTTATAAGTTTTCTCTCAATTAGAATCAATAGAATATTATCGAGTTTTAGACAAATCGAATATTTAAAACTGTTTTCAAAATATAAGAGAGAATGATTACAAAAAGAAATAGAGAAATTGTAGGGGCCATTTCACATTATATTAACTTTTTAAGAAGAAAATTTTTCTGATAATTATAATTATTTAAAGGAAAAAAATACCCTTTTGGTCCATAAGTTTTGGTAAATGTATGTTTTTAGTCTCTAGTTTTCAAATTAGTCATTTTAATCTTTGAGTTTTGAAGAATAGGTTTAAAAGGTTCATTCTAACAAAAAAAAAATCGTTAAATTTAATATAAAATGTTATATTTAAGATTTTTTTAATTTGTATATTTTCTCTCTCCTCTTCCTAGTTTTCTCTTCTTCTCTCTTCTATCTCCATTACATATAAACCCTAAACCCTATATATGTAATGGGGATGGAAGAGAGAAGGAGAGAGAAAGGATGGAGAAGAAGGAGAGAGAACTAGAGAGAGAGGAGAGAGAAAAGATTTATTAAAAAATCTTAAATTTAATTTTTTATATAAAAGAGACTCAAGGACTAAAATGACTAATTTGAAAACTCAGTGACTAAATGCACATATTCACCAAAACTGAGAGACCAAAAGGGTATTTTTCCTTATTTAAAAGAGAAATTATTATAAATAGCAAGTTGGTAAAAATATTTACAAAACATAGCAAATTTCAAAATCTATCAATGATAGACATTGATAGACTCTATCGATATTATTCTATCCATGTCTATCGATATCTATCATTGATATATTTTGAAGTTTTACTATATTTGTAAATATTTTCAACAATTTTGTCATTTACAATAATTTTTAAAGTATTTTTATCCTCAATTGACTAACTTATAGATTTTTAATTATCCTAATAAGATTTTTTTATTAAATAATATATAAACACATATTTATGATAGATACATATTCATGTCATTTTTTCAGTATAACAGATAATATGCATATGTGTGCAAGTATGGGATAGGTATAATAGGTAGATATTTGACATTCACAATAGTGTTATGTTAAAAGATTAAGTGGCCAAAGTGTGCTTTGCTTAAGAGTACTCGACGTGACTTTTTTTTCCTAGTTAAATGTTAAAGATTCGATCCTCAAATGAATATGATAAAAGTAATTTTGAGCTGCAATACATTTGGATTTAATATTAATTTATTACGATAAACATGAGTCTGAGCTTGTGTTCAAATCTATGGTTTTCTGTACAAACAATATTGAACTTTGACTTGTTGGGCTTTCGTACAAATCTTCATGCTTCCAAGTTGGGGCACATGTCAAAGTATTAGATACAAGATTAAGTTTACATATTTTTATACTTTTGATGACCAAATAAAGATTCAACTAGTTAAGTTATATGTATTCAACCAAAAATTAGAGACTCAGTATTTTTCACTCCTGATGAGGTTATCAAACTTCAGGTTTTCACTTTATTTTTATTTTTATTGTGACATTTTTATTTATTTTGTCTTGGTCTTAGAGTTTTAGTATACATTAAATTGTGCTATATTAAACATAACTCAAAATTTTTTGGCAGCTTCGTTATTGTGTTGTAATAATGATAGCTCTTGAAAATAGTTATTTATTTGTACTTGATCATCTATACTTGTTAAGTATATAATGTGATTAATTGCCTATTTTGTAGGATTATCGAGCAAATCATACATATCATGCATATTGAAGAGTTATGTGCCTTTTCGGGTTAATTGGAGCTATTGGGAGTGAAATTGAGAACCACTTCAAGAGAAGGAAAAAAAAAACAAAAATGCCCCTCAAATCGAGCACAGTGGCGCTTGCCATGCGCTGCGCTTGATGTTTAAAGGCCAAGGGCATACATTTGGGGAGCACAGCTGAGCTACCCTTGGAACACAATTGCTCTATGAATCTTGACGTACGATGCATGCACGCGAGCCCCAGCCTGAGCATTGTGGCGCTCCGCGCTATGCTTCAGCACGATAGCTAGAGAGCAGTTACGGTTCACCCGTTTTCTATATATATCACCTTCATTGTTTTTAGGGGTTATTATGGAGAATTTGATGTAGACTAAAGTTAGACTCAAAACCTCTCTCTTCTCCCTCTATCTTTTATTCATTCTTAGGTTAGATAATTCTACTTTTTTTTTTTTTTGTAGCTTATGGATTGGATGTTTCGTCTTCTTATTGTCCATGAGATCATAATGTAGTTTTGTATTTATTTTTTGGAATAGAACCTTGTAAATTTTTTTGAGATTTTTTGTTGGATGAACAATTGTATATTGATTTGTATTTTTCTTTGAATCCATTAAAAACTTTTAATGCACTATTATGTTGTAGGCTATCTCTCATAAACACGTGTTTTTATTACTAATCGACTCATGGTTTTGTCACATTCATTCTAGAATGCCCAGCCATATTTGATTAGGGTTTAAGGTTTTGATTAAGTAGCAATTAGTTAAACTTGTGTTTTGTAGCTTAGGTAGAATGCAAGCTTTAACTAATAGTTCATGTCACACCCCCTCCTAGATCTGTCCTCGCAAACCTGAGAGGAGACACGACTTAGGCAAGAGAAATGCCAACATCTCGTTTTGGAGCAACATTTAATACCTAGTGGAACTTCAACTTCTTAATGCTTTGTTATGCATCTGAAGATACTCATGCGTCTTTATTAATTTAAACATGTAATGCGACAAAAAATGCAATATGGTAGGCAATCTCAACTTTATTTAATAAACACCTTATTTTGCAACACATGTTGCATTCTTAAACAAATTAAGCTAAAAACATTACAAACTCCCAAAACCTTATACAGTAATAATGCAATGTGATGAAACCAAAAACACTATATGCAATGGAAAATAGCAGCTTCGTGAGACGCCTGAAACTCTTCACTACCTAGGGGGAACATTTAAACCCCATAGAAACCAAGTTTGGAAAACCACTTTCTTTTTTAGGCGCTCATCTGGTAACGAGCTCTCACTAGGTGCTTCACATCAAATCCTCATTAGCCTGAACCCATTCAAAACCTCTGGGATGGATGCATACTCAACGCACCCAGACTTGAATATTGAAACATACTTAACACTCCCAGCTGTTGGTGTGAGCGCTCACACTCCCAGCGCCTAAGTGGACAATATACTCAGACATTGAGTTGCTAGGTTTCCAGCCTGAATGTGGACAGACTCCCACATTCGACTGCAGCACTATGGTAGATGCATCCCACACAAAAGATTTGGCCTAGGTGGACACATACTCAATGCATGGCTTGCCTTACACTCTTATGTGCACATAGAGTTAGCTTCATAGAACTAGACTAGTACTAATGGTTTGAAAATATTTACTTAAGACATCATTTTATCAAGAAAATATTTTAACAATCAAACATGCACCAGAACACATCATAAACTTAAAATAGAAAGAATAGCACAACTCCTTCACAACTCCTTCTATAACAATACTATGCCTCAACACATTGCTGCCTTCTTAGGAACCTCAGCCTTTTGTTCTCTTTTAGCTTAAACTGATATGAATTCTTTCCAAATTATGAGAGATCTTTACCTATTTGTACATCTTCTAAAAAAAGATTAGTGAGCTACTAACTTACCCAAATTCAACCACCTCCTACTCAAGCTTTTACACATGTCTTCACCTAATCCTGCTTAACCCTTAACTTGTCACTTCAAATCCTATTAAGCTCTTCTTGCGCCATGCATCCCACTATCTACCTACCACCATGCAACCATTTTACTTAATATTCCAAGTTCAACGTCTACACATTATTTACAAGTTAGATGTCAGACTCTTCTAAGTTCAACACCTAACTCCTCAACATATACTTGGCAATCTCACCGCTTGCTTCGAAAACCTCAACCCCAACGCTCCTCTCTATTTAACAAAACTATTTACAAAAGGTTGGATGCCTTTCCTTTCATGCATCCCAACTTTCTCTTAGACTTCTAGTTTCAATGTGTATTACCTCATCCTTGGCACCAACTATCTACAACAAATGGGTGTTACTGTTTAAGGATAATTTGATTAATTGGGTTAGGACATTTTCACTAATTTTAATCACTCAATCGAATCCTAAGGCTTATTGCACATGTCGAGAATCTTATATGATCGCTTTTCGAATCTAATAGAACTTGAGATGTGTAGTTTAGTTAGGCTTTGCTTAATTTCTTTAACTAACAATTAGGACACTTTCTTGGTTCGTTCTTACCTAGTTGTCAGCCTTTATAGAGGCTAGCTAGATCGTGTCTAGCAAGTTGATGTGCACACATAAATCAATTGTTGGTCCAATTAACAAAAATAGATGATTGAAATTACATAGAATAACTCTTGCTCTTGAAAACTAAATCACTTCTATCCTAGGTTACATTTACTTGTTGCACTTTCTTTTCTTGCACTTTATCTATATCCATCACCAACCCCCCACCTCCCCATTTATCTAGAGATAACTAGAGAATTAGCTTAACAAGAACTAAATGCGCTTCTCTGCAAATCGATCTTGACTTGTCACTATTATTACATGATAGTAGTAATAGGAGTGGGATTCGGTATGAGAAATTTCTTTTGATTGTCGGAGTGAGGTTTGTGACGTCCTATCTTCTGATCCTTTCAAATAATAAAAATTAATGTTGCGATGAGATTTTGAGTTATTCAAAGTTACTTGTTCTACATGTTGAATAGAATCCTATTTGATGAAAAAAGGATGAATAGAAAGGGTTCTATTTTGCAACAATTTGATATTATGGTTATACTAGTTAATGCGAACCATTTTCTTCACGTGAAGCTTGGTGATTTTCTAAACATTTATGGAACTTGGAATTATAATGCCTATCTAACTCTAGAGATGTAGTCGATTTTCTCGAGTAAGTTCAGTTGATAGTGCCCAATGGGGGTAGGAAGAAACGTGTGACTTGGCTCCCTTGTTGATCGACTATTTTTTCGGTCGGTACTGTTTAGAATTTCTTGGTCTAACCTACTCTAGTTTGGTTGTAATATTCTCAGAAATTCCTTTATTGTTTGGTTTACTATTGGTGAATGTTTACAAACACACGATCATATTAGTAAGTGGTGTTATGGTATTTTTAAGGTTTGTGTTTTGTACTCTAGTGGAGTTGAAGCAAGGGACCATTTATTTTTTGCTTCTTTTAACTGTTGAACCCGCTTTAGTCCCTAATTAGCAGTTTTTTATCTTGATTCTTGTCGAACTTCACCGTTCAGATCATAACAATAAAGACGAATATGTCATGGCTTCCCACAAAAGTGACACGTCCATCTCCGTTTGACTTTTACTTCATGGATAACAGGTGTTCAATCTTGATTGATAGCCTTCTTGAATCGAGTCAGAGGAAGACAATTCATGGATTCTAACATTTCTTCTTCCTGATTGTAGTCCAATCCTCTTATGTCGCCTGCCACTCGTTCCAAACTTAGGAGTGTGTTTAAATTCTCTGTGCCAGAGTTCATTATCCGCATTGACTTGGAAATGTTGTCTTGCTCAAGACGTGTTTCTCTCAACACCTTCTTTAATTTTGAAATGATGGTTAATAACTGATGGTTCTCTTCTATGAGACTCTGAATTCGAACCTTTTGTTGTTTTAAGTCACCGATAACTTCAATCTCAATCTCAAGAACTGTAGAGTCATCAATAATCATTGTACTCAACCTTTGTTCCTATTGTTCTCCTTCACTTTCACTATAAAAAGTATCATCGGTGATGCATGCCACTAGTGCTCGAACTTCCTCCTCAATGTCACTGTCAGAATCTGAGTCATCAGAAAACGTTGATGTTAACCTTTTCTTCTACCTTATGAGAAATGTAGGACATTTTGCTTGATAATGCCCAATACCTTCACACTCTCTACACCGAAAATAGCGACCATTTCTCTGAGAAGAATTGCTACTACGTCCTTCAAACTCTTTCTTCTTCAAGGATGAAGTTTAGAATTTTGGTAAATTCCTATTGTTTTGACTCTGTATCTAACTTCTGTAGCGTTTATTGAATCTTCTGGTAAACTTAGAGAACTGTTTAGTCAAGGGCGCAATTGATTCTGCCAGATTTTCTTCGATTACTCAATCTTTCTTAGTTGTTGATTCATCACTGGTCACAGTCTGAAAAGATAGACTTTTTCCCTTACTATCTTCATGATCATGAAGCGATAACTCATAGGTATGCAACGACCCAAAAAGTTCCTCCAGTTTCATGATGGAAATGTCATTTGCTTCTTCTATTGCAGTGATTTTTATAGCAAACCTTCGTGGCAGGGAACGTAAGACTTTTCTTACCAGTTTCTCTTCAGATAACTTCTCACCCAGAGCATGTGACTCATTTGCAATGTCCAACACCCTGACATTGTATTTAGCAATAGTCTGCTCGTCTTGCATTCTTAGAGATTCAAACTTTGTTGTAAGAATCTGCAGTCTTGACTTTTTTACTCTTGAAGTACCTTCATGCGCCACAACCAGAATGCTGGTTTAGATGACACACAAGTGTTAATGAGCCTGAAACATTTATGTCCACTCCATTGAATATAGCATTTAGAGCCTGCGAATTTCCAAGAGCAGCATTGTCCTCATCTTCAGTCCAACTATCTTTGGGTGTAAGAGTTACCACGCCATCTGCTCCTGCAATTTTGGGTGGTGTCCAACCAGTCAATACTGCTTTCTAGGTCTTGTTGTCAATTGATTTAAGAAAGGTTGTCATTCGAGCTTTCAAGTATGCATAGTTCGTGCCATCTAGAATAGAAAGACTCGTAGTAGAGCTCCCTTCCCGTAGTGCATCCATTCGTGAAATTTTGAGAGAATCTTGCTTTGATACTAATTGAAAAATGTATTAGTCTGAATGGCTAGATCGGATACTATCAGCAGTTATGCTAATAACTCAAAAACTATTACATGATGCAATGCAACAGTAGGCAGATAGATAGTAAGATACACACAAACGTTGATAACCCAGTTTGACAATAATAGCCTACATCTGGAGGGTTTTCACCCTATTAAGATCAAATTTTATTATTATCACTAAAAGCTCTTCCAGCTTACAAAGTTACAAAGATAGCCATAACTTGTGATAATAACTACAAGCATATTGATGCAAGTCTGATATCTCTAAGTTGTATCAGTCAGCTCCCCATGTCTGTCACCACGATACAACTGCAAGCTTCTCTTGTCAGAGAGTATAGATATGTCCACAACACATCCTATATCTTGCATCTTCTGCTTTCTTTGATCCCTTTCTATTCATCAACAAACTCCCCCTGCGTAAGTTCTCTTACTGTAGTTGTTAGTGTTAGGCTCCCCTAACACAAAAAACCTCTTGAATCCAAGATGTACTTTAACAGTTGATAACAAGTACAACAAACCAAGAACGATACTCTGATCTCATAATGATAAATATGAAGAAATTCAGGCAGAGCAAACACACATTTTCACACAAATTGAAACCACATTAATGTTCAACACACACATCATACGCACATCTTGAAGAAAATAAAGATATACGTAAAAACCTCCAACCATAACAAGATTTTCAACCACGTCAGATAGACTAAAACTGCTCCCAAAGATCTTAACCACTTTGCAACTAAGTATATGAAGAGAGAGAATAAAGTATTAAATATGGTTGAGATATATTCTCATTAATAAAGACCTAAAAGAAATATGTCAAGCCAATAATATTTATAGCAGAATTAAATAAAATGAATTGTTTTAAAATCAATTCTTATCATTTAACGTGAATGAAATGTTTTTTAAAAATCTTGAATTTAATGTGAAATTACATTCTATAACCCTATGACTATTAACTAAAGGGACAAAAGAAAAAACTCAAAAGTTTCCTCACATAGCTCCTTTTAAATATAAATTTAAAATATTTTACATCACTTCAATAAAAAAATCACATTTCAAAATTTAGATATAAAAATGGAAGCTTTTTAAAGTTTAGAAATGGATGAATTTTATAATCTCGCCTATTTTGTTACAGAATCACAATATCTTGATACCTCGAAAGCTAATCTACCATCTTATACTTCTGTCAAAACATGTAGAGCGTTGGAATGCTTTGAATTTTTTTTATCTAACGTTACGAAATCTATTCAAAATTCGTATTCAACATATTTAATAAATTGTTTATGATTATTTACGATTATAACCCTAAGGTTTAGAGAAGTCGCCATATAAACTCTTTAATGCTAATGGTGTCATTTATATTTTGAAAAACATTCTATCTAATAATATTGTTTTGCCTCTGCTCTGTGGATGTAATTAACACACGTTTAGTGAATTATGCATATTTGTGTTCGATCTTCTTTTGTATTTTCCTTTTCTTTACTTATCAATTTCATGACAAATGGATGGAGACTTGAACTTTCGAATTCTTCTTCGAAATTTTACTATATGGCTCAACTAATTAAAAATCACTACAAGAAAATGAACCTTCAATGACACAAAGGAATAGTGAAAATGGGCTTAGGAGGAAAAATGTATCATCTATGTAAAAAATTCACGCCTTTGGCAGAAAAAGACGAAGGTTTCGGATTGATTTTTCTTGGCACATTTTTTGCGTCACGAAAAAACGACTTGTTTTTAGTGTCATCTTTTACCAAATTGTTTTTAGTTTATTCTTCCACGATAAATTAAAAAAAGATGGCCCTTTATTAAAAAAATATCTCCTCCTGAAACCTTTCACCTCATTTCAAGACTTCACCACTCAGCAGTCCCTTTCACTCCACGATTCCTATCACCACTCCCTTCAGGCACGACGCACGCACCGGTCGCCACCCTCACCATCGCTCTCCCTTTCCGTTCGACCGTTCCTTCTCTTAATCACCACCAAACCGATTTTGAGTTGTCCGATTTAGAAGCCATTTCTTTTGAGGGTTTCTTGGATGCTTGCACAGAAATCACTTGGATGCTTGCATCAAATCAAACAGATAATATCCATTTTGTATATGCATTTAATCTCTCTTTTTCATGTCTTTGAATCTTTCTTCAATTTTTGAAAAGAGAACTCACAAATCATTTTTGGTATGCTAAGAGGAAATTGTTTTTGCTATGGTACAAAAGAAAAACTTTTGGTTTATGATCATCTTCCTAAAATGAATCTACATTTTCTTCTCCATAGTTGGTTATGTGTTGAAACTTTTTGGTAGCTTAAAATGTGTTTGATGAAATGCCTCAATAAAGCATTTGATTGCTTTTTCTTTGATTTTTGTTTGTTTGAATTAGAAAATCAAGGCCAAGGGAGATTCCATGGGTATGGGAGGAAGCTTTGAGAAAAAGAGAAGGAAAAATGTATGGTAGAATTTTTAACTTAGATGATGTGTAGAGAAAAATATGCTTTTAAGTCTTTTCTAGTGTTTAGTTGTTATGTTTATTATATATGTTTAGTGTTAGGTTTTATTACTTTGAAATATGTTGTGGTTGTTTCAAAGTTTCTTTTAATAATTAAAGATTGACTTAAACACTTTTTGCAAACTTTGTAGGTATTTTTTTTTTTTTTTTTAGGTTTTGTTGAAGAGTGAAAGTATCACTATATCTCTTGTTGAGTTTATTTTTCTTTAATAAGTTGAGTTGTTTGCATTTAATTGTTATAAGTTCTTTTTGTTTCTGTCTATGCATTTGCCAAGTGAATTTGAGTTCTATTAATCTTTTCTCTTAGTTTTGTTAAGCTGGCAATCTTGGATTGATAAATTTCTTTATGATTTCTATTGAGTTGTATCGTAATTGCATGATAGTCATAGAATAAAAATTATTTGTTGTACGAAAGAGGAGAATGAAAACGAGGGATATTGTAAGGGTGGAAGCAAATTAGTGTAAGAGAAAAAAAGTTGGTGTTTAGGCTTGATTTTCATGTATAATCTAGATATATCTTTTTTTGTATAATCTCACAGTGTTGGTTAAGATTTTCGACCGATATTGTAACATCTAAACTTTGTTGTTGTTTAAATCTTCAAAAAGTTGGCGTTTATTGAATGAAATGGCTTTTTTAATAGAAAATTGTGGTCTTCAATCTAGGTAAGTAGTTTCCACATCTCTACCAAAACATAGATTTGACTATTTGGAGTCTAATGGCAATGTTGATGATCCTACCAAAGACTAATTATCACCATTTCTCTGCTTCTTGGCTCTCTATTTTTCTTTTTCTTGCGAATTCTCTCTCTTTATCCATGCATTCGAACTCTGATACATTTTATCTTTTGCATTTTTTTACTAGGTTGAACTTTTGGTTGCATTGTATGAGCAAAATGACAAGCCCTCGACTGCTCTCAAGTAAGTATTTTCTTTTAGTTTTTAGTTTTGGATCATGTCCTTATGTCTTGCTTGTTTTTCTTGTATCCTGTTTGTTTTGTTTTCTTTATTTTCTAGCATATATTGTTGTTATGCAAAGTACTACTTATATTCTTGGAAAATGTTAATAAAAATCATTACGTGCTTTCAATACCGTTTGTAGGAATTTTTGTTATGCAAACTACTTTTGTAGGAATTTGTTATGCAAACTTTTGTAGGAATTTGTCGTGCAAACTTTTGTAGAAATTATTTATCTGACTGAGGGTACCTAAGTAACATTGAAGAAGTTTGTTAGTTTTTTTTTTTTTAGTTTGTTTTGAGATTTAAAGTGTCACTTTGAGTTACATGTTTTGCACTACTAATTGAAGTAAAATTAAATTTCTCTCTTTTTTGGTTGGGGATAGAAGAACCTTAAGGTATGTTCTTCTACATCATGTGTTCTTCACATGGAATGGAGTACTTTTGGTATTATTTTATTAACTTTTGGAAGTTCATTTACTCAAATTTACTCACATTCTACTATAGGAATTTTTTAAATGAATACTTTTTTGTTGTGATGGAACTTGTTTTATGGTGGCTAATAGGTATGTGTTATACTCTTCATGTTATTCTACTTTAGAAATGATTGAAGAGTGTGTATCTCGCATATTGTGGAAGGGGTAGTTTTACAACAACCCCTCTCCCCCATTATTCTATTAGCCCTTTTTTGTTTCTTCTCCATATACTATAACAAATTAACTTTTGTAGGTTACGTATATATCTGAACCTGTGTGATTTATTATTTCTTACTTCAACCCTTACATAATTATGTTTTGATCGTCAAATAATTGTAAATTAGATACCTTTTATGTGGTTTTCTATATTACTTCTTCAATGTGAGACTTAGACATATTTCTTGAACTTTTTATGTTGTTTTAAAATTCAAAGTTTGTCTTAGAAACTTGTTTGTGAACTTTAACTTGAGTTTCCTTGAATGATGTAAGTTGTTTTCAAAGTATATACTTCTACATGGCATGTATGTGATTGTTGTCCGAGTAAGTTTGTCTTATAATTTCTTTTCAGGTTCTTCATGGTGACATTCATCTTGGATCGAAAATATTGAATCATAAGCTCTCTTATATTTTGGTGAAAGGTAATATTTGTAAAACATAATTTCTGAAAATTTAGTTTGACTGGGTTGAATTAGAATAAGTGTTCAAGTGTTTGACTATCCTGCAGGTATGGTAGTTATAAATTAGTTGTGTGGATAGATTGTTTAGACCTTTGTGTCTTTGATAAATCACGTTGGAATATAATGAAGTAATTGATAAATCTTTTACTGTGAAATAGGTCGTTATGCATACCTCTCCCCCCCCCCCCCCCTCATGCATTGTTGGTACAAGTATTGCCTCCATCTATGAGTTTGATTAAGAACTTCCCTTCGACATTATAAAATAGTTTATAATTTTTGGAAACTTATTTGCTAGTGTTTTTTCTTAGTTTATACTTATGTATTGATACAAAAGCATTTGGTTGATATTAATCTTTTTTCTGAGTTTTGATAAGCTTACTTTCTTGATTTCATTGAAGTTTGCTATGCTTATGGTTTCCATTGAGTTCCATGTGTTTATAATCTTTTTGTGTGATTGTTATTTTGATCGTAAATGTTTGTTAATTTTTATAATGTACATCACTTTGTATAGCTAAAAAATTACATTGCACAAAATCTACAGTATTGGGATGTATTTAGCATTATTTTCTGCGATTTTTCAGATTTTCAAAGAGTTCGTGGAGCATAGAAACATGTCGTAATAGATATATTACTTTTCACTTTTTTTTGTTAAGGATATGAGGCATGTAATTCATTGTAATGCTTTGTAGTGGATTCTTGTAAAATTTATACCAAATATTGCTTTATCAATGTCATTTAACTCTTCATTATCAATATATAGATCTATTTACAAATATATAGATACTTTGTTCTTTAAATTGTATGAGAAATAACAAGGTAAATGAGTTTCAAAACAATCCCAAATTGAATTTTTTTTAAATGAAATAAATGTAGTATTAAGTATTAAGTAGACAATAATTAATTGTTACTAAACGTCAATCCATGACACAAAAAAATTATAGTCAATAACGAAAACGTTATAAAAATAAACCAATCTAGACCTCAACAATGACAATTTTGTTATGTCGAAGTCCAGTTATCAGTGACATGTTTAAATGTCAGGAGAAATTAATTATCGACGCTAAATCAATGTCGTGTAATGAAAATTAACTACACTTTTTCAGTGGTGTCGTTAAATGTCATATCCTTACAGGAGGCTTCAAGGATGCAAAATATGTGTCGAACGCAAAATATGTGTCAACGAAAGTGTTTGTGACACATATTTTGCGTTGTTAGATTCTTGTTTTCTAGCCGTGAATGTTAAAATTCTATATTTATAATATTATTTAGACATTATATTTCAACTTATGGTAATGACAATGGAAGTTGAATACATTATAATCTTGCAACCTTTTTTTGTAGGTGGGAGAATTAGTAGGACTTCACCAAAAAACGCACTAAATTATAAGTAGGAAAGGGAAGTAAATGAGAGATTTTAAGTTCATTACTTACCAAATCCAACAAACTACAATAAATTGAAAGTCACACTCTCCCACACAACAAGAATAATAACACCGACCCCCACCCCTCTCCCCTCCCCCCAATTGAAGTTCATTTACTAAACAAATCCAACCAACAACAATAAATTGGGAGAAAGGTCTCCCTATCACACACACCAACAACCTTTTCTCTCTTTACCATCTCTCTTAACATAACCATGAAAATATCATACTCATTTTACACTATAGTATCTTTTTCATTAATATTAGTAAACCTCACATTAATGTCAATCGATATTTGTTTTAATAAACATGTTGATGTATCACACAATAATTAAATGGATGGAGAATGAAAAAATTTACATACTACCTCTATGTACGAAAATCTCTCTCGCAATTACCACTCTATCCCTCTTAATGAAAAAAATTATAGTATTGTTGAAGTACCCTAGTTCATTTATTCGCATTAGAAAATTTGTCTTCTTAAATATTATTGGATCCCAAATTAATATCAGTAGTCCAACTCTATTTTTAAAAGCATGTTTACGTTAATAGTGAAAAAGTGTTGATAATTCAAGGTATGTTTGCTAATCGAAGGTTTGTAACAATATTGTAGAGCCACATGGCAGGCCCTAACCATTTGATGTCTTTGACCCCGTGCTACATTGCGGCGACAATTCCTCAGGGGCATTTTGTAATGTGTTTGTCAAATTTCATCCTTGGCACTCTGATTAGCCCTTAAATACTTAGTTTTTAGTCCGTTTTCCACTCGAATCATTTTCTAGAGTCTCTTAAGCTCAATGTCCTGCCAATAAACACATAAAATCCGATGATTTAGGTTAGTAAAAATAGGTGTTTTAAAGAGCCATCCAAACAATAATGGAAGGGAAGGAAGTATGAAAAATTTTGGTACGAGAAATTTTGGTGTGTGTGTGTGGTTGTTGTTGGAGGCATGAAGGCAATTGAATGGTATTTTAAATGTTTCTTAACTACACCATACCGACACTCTCTTCGTTAGTTTGCGTCTCTTTATTATTATTAGTTTTTTTAGCTTCCAAAGTGGGAATTGAATTGAATGAAAGACCTCGTATTTTGAGGACTTACTCTCTTCTCTTTTTGCATGGCTTCTTCAATTAATTTCCCTCCATCTATACACATATTATAATTATATATTTGTTTCCTATTTATTCATTCACCCACACCTAACTCTTTCCTAATCCTTTTATTGTCTTTCACTTTCACATTCATTTCCTTCCCCCTCCCCCCCCATATATCTAAACCCTAAACACTCTCAATTTTAAGGACCTTATCATATACATATATATATATATATATATATATATATATATATATATTTTGATGATATATGGTACTATATCCAGTACATTATATTAAGGAACATTATTATTATTTTGTTTATCAAGTTTTCTAACCTTATTTCAGACCTGATCATTTTAAAACAAACATAGGTTCAAACAATCTCCTATTGTTTTTTTAGTCTACAAACTTAACTTTTTCACATTTCAACACCCGTTTGATTAAAATTTTCGTTTTTCGTTTCGTTTTTTTTTTCTTTTATCGTTCCTTGTTTCATTCATGTTTCTTATTTTTTTAGAACTAGAAACAACAATATGTTTGTTAACTATTTATGTTTCTCGTTAATAAAAAAACGAAAACAGAAACTTATTTGATAACAATTTCTTATTTTTCGTTTCTTGTATTTTTCCATCTAACATTTTTCTCTTATTTTATAGTTGAAAGATAATTTAATTATGTATGTCTTTGTGAGTGTGTGTACATAATGCATTAAAATCTAAAAAACAATTATGAGACATTTACATTTTTTTAATAAAAGATTTACATTATTGAATACACATAAATTCCAAGGAAAGATTAATAAGTATAATATAATTGTTTTCATCATTCATATGTTGCTAATTTCTACAATATTATTTTTCACTCGAGTCATTTGTCACATATTGACTCAAATTCAATTTAATTATATTATTATTTAAATGTCAAATTAATGTATTCATAAACAAAATTTATATATTGTAAAATTTTATCTGGTTTTAAATGTACTAAAAATAATATTTACAACTTAAAATAATATATAAACATGCCTATTTAAAATTTTAACATTCAAAATTCAAAAAATATTTAAATATACATATTCAAATTTTGAAAAAGGAAAATGAAAATAATACATAAGTCTAAATATAGAAAATATAATATTCAAAATTAAATTAACATACAAAAATAAAAAATTTAAAGTAACATATAAATATAAAAAAATAGAAAATAAAAGTTAAGGTAATATATAAATATAAAAAACAAAAAGAGAGAGAAAGAAATTAAAAAAACAAAAAAAAATTTTGATAACTATTCTTGTCTTGTTTCTTGAAAAAAAAAAAAAAAACATAAATGTGTTTGATAATTATTTCTTGTTTCTTGTTTCTTTTTTTTTTTTTTTTTTTTTTTGCAAAAA